>BCLK01000354.1:0-75842 GCA_001748405.1 Paraphoma sp. B47-9 | reverse complement strand
TGCTTCTGCTAAGGGAAACTCTGGCATCATGACCACATGCAGGAAGTGCGATATCCAGACAAAGAGAAATACAGCCGTGCATCGCGATCCTTCTCAATTCGATGATGCTGTAGGAATGATTGGTTGGGATGTAAGAGGCTTGTTAGCACCAGTATTGATGCCGATATAATGCCCTAAAGCGAAGGAGCGGGACAGAAATGCTGGAAGTAATGCGCGCAAAATGGGCGGGATTATATGTATGACTTAGGTCACACCACTGGACCAGAAAATGAGAAGTTATCGCCCCTGAAAAGCCTAGACCAAGTTGCATGTGCGCCGAATTATGCGACATTAGGCGATGAGATCGTCTTCAAGCCTTGCTTAGGCTGGGAGACCATTAGAACGAATTGTTGAGAGGGCCGATAGACTCGCGGTTCAGCGTTGTAGCTTGGCTTTCGATTGATTGACATCGCGAGCTCTCGACAACTGAAGCTTGAGATGGTGGGTGTGGTAAAGGTTGATAAGTGCTCCCGTTGACGAGCATACCACTGTTCGAATTGTGGCCTCCGATGGCGTCTCGCTTCAAATCGTTGTCCGCGTTGAAACTGTACAAGTCCGTTTGTGAGTCGTGACGCGTCAGGCCTGCAGATCCAGGCCCTTTGATACGGCTCTCTCGGAAGTTCGAATATGTGTTCGCGGGTGCTGACGTATGTATGGTGTCCAGAAGCGAAGGCGTGCTGAAGTTGAGTTGCACTTGTGAAGCCGAGCTTGATAAGTTTATATCGCCTTCCATTGCCGCAGCTGATGCAAGAAAGTCAAGAGAGCCATCGGTCGTCGTGGGCAATTGTGTCGATGTCTCCGAAGCCGTGACCATAGAAGTGCTAATCTGATCGTCATGTTCTGTGCCCCACGAACGCGAAGGCTTGGAAAATGCTCCACCGGTACTCTTGCTGGATGTGCCCAAACCTTGAGCCGATCGTAGGCGTTGATCTTGAAGTTGATCCACTACATTCCTGGAGCTTTGGGAACCACTGGGTTGCGGAAAGGGAAGTTGTCGCTGCGGTGCGTTACCTTCTGTCAATGGATTCTGTCGTGTGAGTGGCCTCTCTGGCAGCGCTCTGTGAAACGAAGACATATTGAGTGGCGATGTAGGCTCGTTAGCAGTTGACGCTCTCAAATTGGCGGTATTCAGGTATGGCAAGCTATTCGGATCTGTTTCGTAGTAGGCGCTCAGACTTTGGCTCGATGATTTGGCATTTGGGTGAGACCATCTACATGCTGGGCCGTAGATGCCGTTACCGCTCGCCGGTGTCGCATTCGGTACATATGCGGAAGTTTGGTCTAGACCGTATGTTTCGACTGGCGATGTATCCTCGGAATAGGGATTGCTCCAAGTCGGATGATAGATTGGCTTTGTATCCAAATGTGAATATGTCTGGCTTGACATGGGGTGCTGGTATATCGAAGCAGGGGTACTCGCGGAATATATGGGCATCATACCGTTTGAATTCGGCATACCACCCAGATGGTGAGCTAGATGGTAATTGTCCAGTACCTTAGTGACGTTGTCCGAACCGACCTGTTCTCGTCAGGAAACTCAGCGCGGCATTGAGCTCATCACTTACACGATGAAATTGACACAGACTGCCATCAATTCCAGCCACTCTACAATTATTGCATCCATGTCCGTTGCCTAAATCACCGCTGCAGCGTATTTTCCTTTTGCGGCACCGAGCACACTGCCTGTATTTCAGCTTTTGTACAAATGCGAGGTAAGCAATCGCAGGGAGAAGCCTCCAAAGAGATACTTGTACAATACAATAGCCCATGAAGACGAGGGATAGGTTTGTCGGTGATTGAGGGTACCTACAGCGACGGCTATACGTCTTCGTGTCGATGCGCTTTCGACGATGGGCTCACCATGCCCGACGCCAGGTCGATGGGCACCACCCACAGGACCTCCCACAGGGTACACTCGAGGATCAGACCTTGCAGCGTGTGAGATGGCTAATGGTACATTTCGTTCGTAATAAAAGTCTGGCCAAGAAAGACTGTGCGCAGAGTAGCGTCGTGGAATTTCGTAGTCCATCGCAGACGTGCTCACAGCCTATTCCAACGCAAGATGGTCTCCCGAGTCGTGTTGTAATCTACACTGACACGAGACTGCTCCGCCTGATAGTTGTTTGTCTGTCCAGTGATGAAACGGCCGCCTGAAGGACGTATCGATGTATCGCCAGGATTCTTCAGAAATAAGCCATAGGACTGAGCTTGGGTCACGGCTTTCGTCGGCCAGGTCTTCCGGCGAACCGTTGTGCGGATCTAGAAAAGTCGACCGGTGAACAGCTCAGGTGGCCATGGGTCAGAGTATCAGGTTTATAGCCGGAACGAGACAATACTGCATCAGCACTCGGAAGGGAAAAGTTGGAAGGGTTACGAAGGACAAATCTCAGTGCCTGTTGGCTACGTGGCGTACCTCTCGTGGACGTGCGACTTATGAGAAGTTGCTGGATCTCGTCCGAGGAGTGGGACTTGATGTGTTTGCATGACTGACTTAATGCATGGTCTTCTTCGGGGGTACAGTGGGAGCCTGCATGTGCTGCTGCAAGGGTCTTTAGGTGCATGAATCCGAAAGCATCACGGGTCCAAAAACTTCGCTGCAAAAAAGGTGAAACATCGTACGAAGTATGGTCGTGCGTGGTCATAAATCAATAAGCGCTTCATCCGCAAGAGTAATGAGGCAAAGATGACCATCAAATGATTGTGATCTCCACTCCCAGGCCAGGTACTGCTAGGAATGGCCAAGGCACATGAGGCAAACATCATCTTGGCCATGCGAAGCATCTTTTGGCCGGATTGAGCCAAGTCGCTTCCTGTTCGCTGTTTGTTTCATGGCTTCTGCATGGTGTCACCGCGGAACCGGGAGGCGAGAGGTATGCGCCGCTATTGTATATGGCTGGAGGTTGCACGGTTTTGCGTTCCTGCTGGTGGCGTTGGAGACTTGGAGAATTTTCGCAATAGCTGATTTTGGCCGAAGGCGCTGAGCTACTGAGATATCAACTCAAGACTCTGTGTTTGTGAAGGTATGTAAACGATGTAATTAACAGAAGAAATCTTAGCCACGCCCTCCCAGGTGCGCGTTTGTATCCAGCCTCAGACTATGAGCCTCCTTTCGCATGCAGGCTAGCATGAAACGTAGCTGCAAGCTATCAAGCCACAAGGCTTTCATAAACCGGGATACCACTGTGCCCCCACCTGCGAAGCACAGTACTGTCGCCGCACAGATCTCAGCCGGCAATACATACTTGCCAAGCATTACATACAAGGTCTGCGACCAGCACTGATGGTCCGAATATCTTAGAGGCTGTCAGAACCAGTTAGCGCAATTCTCGCTTATCACTGTTACGCTTCTGTTGTAACCAGTGAGGTATCTTGTGTCAGCGGGGGAGGGGAATAAGGCTTCCGTCGCGACTTAAGCTTGCCCTGAAGTGAGCATGGACTATGCCCCATTCAAAGCGATCGCTGTGGCTCTTTAGGGTTGACTGCATTGCCTGACACCCAATGACGACCAGTCGAGTGGAAGTTTGTTTGACACCGTATGCAAGTAAGTGTACGACATCTCCTTAGAACCCCTGGCTCATTTGATGTAAACATTTTTCGTTTAACAAGAGCATCATGGCAAGTCTGTTGTTTTTTGCGCATTTTCAGCTCCATACAACTGGAAGCGGTTACAGGTACTAGGCTCCTACTGATCCATCGATTGATTGGAGAGGCAATTGCCGAGAGAAGGTAGCAAACTCGTCACTCCAACGCATGCCTCAGAACGACATGGCTTGACGTGACTTAGCCCAGCGTCCAATTCTCGTGTAGTATTGTTCTCTTCGAGAAAATGATGCGATGCACGAACGTGATTGTTTGCCGCGATTGTGGGCCAAGTGGACTGTCAACCCGCAGAGCTGGATGACGGCTGTTTGACAGCTTTCTCGGGTTACCTGGAATTACGCTTCCTAAGAAATGGATTGATTGTGAGGGGATCTGCCTGCTGAGCGACGGTGTGACTGCACGCGCAATCGTCTTTAGTGTCGTGCGTCTCCTTCAGACGCGCCACACAGGCAGTCAATGGTGATCAGCAACTAACATACGGTTACTGGAAAGTCACAGTAGAAGTTTGTTCCATTGTGCAGACAGCTTCAGTGGCATTACCAGCGTTCTTGGTGGATGAAGTGACAACTACCATGGTCTGAAAGTGGCCGCTCAGCTCGAAATACGCGGAAGGCCCATCGATCGCGGATCCCGCTTGGCTTCGGCTCGGATGTAGAAGGCTGGCTTTCCGGCTATGGTCATAGTATGAATCGGCTGCGGAAAATTTGCATCGGTGCAGGGAGTCATGCTGTACGGCAGCAAACGCAGCGGGCGCCCGTGAATCGGCAAGGGTATGGTCCTACAGTAATCTGCCGATAGGTGTGCGCCCAGCGGGCCGTCTCACCACCCTCTGGCATTCCTAGCTCTTCCTATCCAATGCTTTGGGCGTCACGTACGAGATGGGGCAGGGTCGCTATACTGTTTTGCGTGCCAGCCGCTGCGGCTCTGTATCTGACAGCGGCTGTATGTTGCCTCGAATTTCAATGTCTGTTGATTAGGGCACCATATGACACCGAGCAGCCGACACCAAACGCTTCACGAGAGCGAAGCTGCTGCTGAAGCACGTTGTGCAAAAGTATTGAAGCGCAACATCAGATTAGCGGCCGGAGTGTAGAAAGTGATACGGTGCCTGGCGTAGTCCCAATGCGCGAGGTACGTCACGGCTGACTAAGCATTGTTAGCGTCGCGCGCCGGGAAAGCATGTGTCGCGCGAGTAGCGACGCAGTTTGCGACAAACACCAAATCCCCGCGCAACCGTCGAGGATCATGTCCGTGCTTCTAGAAACGTCACTTGGTGACATCACTATCGACTTACTGGTCGATGAAGCACCAAAGTGCTGTGAAAAGTAAGTCTACCCAACCCCTACGCGTGCTCCGCGTTCTTTTGCTGCGGTCCACCGCATTCGCATCTGCATGTGTGAGCCCGCTGTCTTTCCAAGCTGAGCAGAAAATAGATACTGACAGCTGGTCCCCGTAGCTTTCTCAAGCTATGCAAAGTGAAGTACTACAACTTTGCGCCGGTGCATAGCGTCCAACCCAACTTCTCCTTCCAAACCGGCGACCCCATTGGTCCCACCTCGAAAGACAGCGATGGTGGCCGTTCGATATGGGGTCTCCTTGAGCCCTCGCAGCCAGCTAAAAAGACGTTTGTGCCTGAGTTTAGGCCCAAACTCAAACACACGGAGATGGGCACTGTCAGTATGGCTACAGCGCCAAACCCCGACGATACAGACGAGCGATTGGCTGGCAGCCAGTTCATCGTTACCTTGGGTCCAAACATCGATTTCCTGGATGGCAAGGCTGCCATATTTGGCACAGTTGTGGAGGGCTTCGATACGCTGGAGAAGATCAACACAGCATACATTGACGACAAAGGCCAGCCATTGAAGGACATACGCTTGCTACATACTGTCATTCTCGACGATCCATACGAACCTGACCCGCCGGGCCTCGTAGTGCCACCAGAAAGCCCTGTGCCATCCGCCGCGCAGCTTGCGACTGTCCGCGTCGCATACGACGAGGACCTTGCCGAGGAGAATGACCCGGAAGCGCTCGAGAAGGTCCGCCGGGAACGTGAGGCGCGCGCGCAAGCACTCACGCTTGAGATGGTTGGTGATCTGCCGTTTGCTGAGGTCGCACCGCCCGAGAACGTGCTATTCGTGTGCAAACTGAACCCAGTAACACAAGACGAGGATTTGGAGCTCATCTTCTCGCGCTTCGGCAAGATACTGAGCTGTGAGGTCATTAGGGACAAGAAGACGGGCGACAGCTTGCAGTACGCCTTCATCGAATATACAAATCAGAAGGATTGCGAGCAAGCCTACTTCAAGATGGACGGCGTCCTGATCGACGATCACCGCATCCACGTCGACTTCTCACAAAGCGTCTCGAAATTCGCAGACGACTGGCGCGATGCGACAAACAGGAAGAGGAGAGCGGCTGCTGGAGGTTTTGGTGGCATCGACAACCTCGAGAAGAAGCGACAGTACCGCGGCGATGCTGGCCGTCAAATCGCCTCCGACTCGGTGGTCAACAATCTCGTCATCGACCGCGATACTTCAAAGGATTCCAACGGGGGCGCTCGCGAACATCCAAGGGTCGATCGTGACAAGAGGCGAGACAACGACCAGCGCCGGGAACGGAGACAAGATTATCACGATGATCGATGGAAGCGGAACCGCAGTCGCAGCCCGAAGCGGGATCATCGAGACCGCAACGATGGAAGGTACGATGCGAAGCGACGTGAGCGAAGTCGCAGTCCAGATCGCCATCGAGACAGCCGCCGTGAAAGAAGTCGCGATCGGTATAGAAGAGATGATCGCGACCGGCGGCGGTGAGGATTGGCGTGAAGTCTTCTTGGAGCGGCTGGAGAAGCAACAATTGCTATTATGTAGGATTATGATACCATGCTCATCCTGACGGGTGAGAGCAAGATTTTGTGCAACGAAACTCATTTTTCATTTCAAAAGGCTATGTGATTGATATACAAAAGGACTTATTCACTGGTCCTAGCAATGCGTTTTATTCTCCCGTCAGATTGAGGGTAAGTTCAGATTAGACCCCGAAAAGCGTTCGAAGAAACGCCCATGCACCCTTGCCGTCTTTGGAGCGCGATCCCAATCTGTCGAAAAGAAAGCTAAGCCTGAATAACGCCTTATTGATGCAATGCCACGCAAGCGACAATTTCTGCGTACCCCGGTGCAAAGGAAGAGTCCCATTGAACTACTCTGTGAACAACTACGGGTGACTTATGTGTTCATGAGACTCCTAGTCTCGCACACTCAGACCCGATCGATCCGTGAACATGCGCGTGGCAATGTTCATGGCGAGGAGTTCTTGGAAGAGAAGTTTAGCGGCGTAAGGGATATGGATCTGTGAAATGCGGGTCTTGTTGTGGCAAGGCCGACATTCGTAGTTGCCCTTCTTGATCATCCTGAAGTTTCGAGTTAGCAACGAGTCGTCGTTCATGAACGAGTACTGGACTTACGCAATCGGGCTCATCAGTCCGCAAATGTCGCATACATGGACTGTATACGCATCCGAGACTGTGAACAAACGCTCCTTTAAAAAGGCAGCGGCACCGTGAGCAATCATGCAATCACGCTCCATCTCTCCGAAGCGCAGACCACCATCGCGAGCACGGCCTTCCACCGGTTGTCGGGTAAGAATCTGCAGTGGCCCTCGGGCACGGGCGTGGATCTTGTCATCGACCATATGCCTCAAACGTTGGTAGTAAGTCGGGCCCAAGAAGACCTGAACGCGCATCTTCTTGCCGGTATGGCCATTGTACATGATCTCCAAACCACGCTTCTGGTAACCAGCATTTTGCAACAAATCTGAGACCTGATCAACAGTCACGTCGGTGAAAGGTGTGGCGTCACCCTCTTGCCCTGTAATAGCCCCGACTTTGGACAAGAGACACTCGACCAAATGGGCAATTGTCATACGGGATGGAATGGCGTGAGGGTTGATGATCAGATCTGGCGTCAGTCCTTCTTTGGTGAAAGGCATGTCTTCTTGCCGATAGGTGATACCAATGGTACCTTTCTGACCGTGACGAGACGCAAACTTATCACCAATTTGCGGAACCTTGGTTGTTCGTGTGCGAACCTTGACGAAACGAAGGCCTTCTGTGTTGGTGGTGAATAGTACCTGGTCGACGATACCATTCTCTGTACTTCGCAAAGGAGTGGACACGTCTCGCTTCGTGTGCAAAGTTGTCTTTTGTCCCAGTTCTTGCGCGTCCGCGGCAATGGGCGCAGTCTTACCAATAATAATGTCATCGCCGGACACACGCACACCGGGTGCAACGACACCATCGTCGTCAAGCTTGTCATAGGTTCCGCCTTTCAGTCGCAATGTATCGGCACGCGTAGGCTTTTCGAACTGCTCCAGAACATTGACTCCAATGCGCTTTTCTTGTTCGGTGTAAGCGCGATAGAAGAGACTTCGGAATAGGCCTCGATCGATACTGCTCTGATTCATGATGACGGAATCTTCTTGGTTGTATCCAGAGTAACAGGCAATGGCGACAATAGCGTTTTGACCGGCTGGTAGCTCACGGAACTTGAGATACTCCATGGAACGAGTCGTTGCCAGAGGCTTCTGTGGATAATACAAGACGTTCATCATGGTCTCCATGCGTAACGCATAATTTGTGAGGGCAACACCCATAGCCTGTTTACCCATGGCTGACTGGTAGGTATTACGGGGCGACTGGTTGTGATCAGGGAAGGGAATAATACTGGCGCAGATACCGAGAATCATGGCAGGATGAATCTCGCAATGCGTGTAGGCGTGGATGCGGGGGTCAGGCTTGGGTTTGATACGCTTCAGACGGTCCTTGCCGAGACTTGCACGTTCGTTGACCGGAAGACCGAGTTTCATGCCTCGCCACTCATCAAGATCCTCTGGAGAGAAGGTGATCATTGCGGTTTCCTCCTCTTCAGCGTCCAGGTATTCAATCACACCGTCTTGGATGAGGCCCTTCCAACCATATGTATGCTCCGCAATATCCTCCTCGCTCCACCCGGCTCGTGTGTCAGACTCTGCAATTTCTTGCAAAAGCTTGTTGCACACTTCCCTATTGAAAATGAGCTGATTACGATTGGGCTTCCGGATATCGTTCTCGACCACGAACAGCGGCCTCATTACGCGACCAGCGTCAGTGAAGATCTTGAATTCCCGATCGCGAATATCACGAATCAAGCTCATCTCATACGAGAGCGTTCCATTCCTTCGCAGTTCCTGTACGACAGACACAAGCTGATGCGCGTGAGAGTGAACACCAACCCAAACGCCGTTAACGAAGACTTTGGTGGCATCAGGATTCTGGTTCTGATCGTACTCTTCGAGCAGCTGCATGTTCCGCTGCGACATGAAGTCGATGATGGGCGAGGCATCGCTGCCGACACTGACATAGCACATCAATGACAAGTTCTTGACTAGTCCGCAAGCCTGTCCTTCTGGCGTCTCCGCAGGGCACACGAGACCCCAATGAGAATTGTGCAGTTGGCGCGGTTTCGCCAGCTTTCCATCACGGCCTACGGGGGTATTGGTTCGCCGAAGATGGGACAATGTTGAGGCGTACGTGTATCGATTCAACACCTGGGAAACACCGGCCTTTGCGGAGGCGGCCTTCTTCTGATCTCCCCAATTGCCCGTTGCCAAAGAATACTTCAGCCCGTTTGTGATGATGCTCGCCTTGATTGCCATCTGAACATTGAACTCCTGGTTGTTCTCGACGCACCGCTGGAGGTATTTATAGACGTCCTTGGTCAGCTTCAAGAACAAAATACGGAATAGATTCGCTACAAGCGGGCCTGCGAGATCCAGTCGTTTCTTTCCGAAGTGGTCTCGATCGTCCTCGTCTCGGCGGCCAAGCACACACTGTAGCAGACGGTGAATCATGTAGCCGAAGAAGTAGGCCTTGCGAGTATCCTGGCCCTCCTTCTGTGAGATGTGGGGCAGGAACTCGCGCTGCATGATGTCCCTGGCGAACTTTAAACGCCTGTCTCGGGTGCCCGAGTTCGCGCCACGCTTGGCGATAAAGTCAAGCGCCGTCTCTCTATCCTGGACACCCGCACCTTCCTCGATACTGGGCTTCAATAGCTCAAGCATCTGTGTGTCTGTGCGGTCGTAGACGATGTGGCTGAGAATCTCTTCATCAGACACGATACCCAGGGCGCGGAATACGATGGCCATGGGCACGTCAGCCTTGATGTATGGGAGCGTAGCGTATGCGAAGGGGCCCGGGGCGCGCTTGCCGCCTGTGCCTACAAGTGAGTTATCAGCCCACTTGATGTTGAAGGACGAGATCAAGCGGGTGCCCTTCTCGACGGCGCTTCGGATTTCCGCAGTCCAAGGGATCGGGCCCTGCTTCTTCCTGAAAACCTGGACAATGTTCGCAGCGCTGCGCTCTTGTGCAATCAGAACTTTTTCACTGCCGTTGATGACGAAATAGCCGCCCTGATCGTAGGGGCACTCGTTGAAGCTGAAAAGGGCCTCGTCGGACTGGTTGCGCAGATGGCAGAGCTCAGACCGAAGCATGACGGGCAGCTTTCCAATGAAGACGCGCGGGATCTCATCGTCCATGGGCGCATCCTCGCGCTCCCACTTGACCTGTGTCGGGCCGCCGACCGTGGTGGTGACCTCCATGTCCTCGTCCTCGCCTTCGACGGGTGCCTGCGTCTCGCGCGCGACCATGATGCGGTTCGAGATGTCTGCCAGCATGGCGCCCGAGTAGGTGAGGTTGCGCAGCCGCGCCTCGTGAGGAAACAGCGACACGGTGGTGCCGTCGCCTTCTGTGTGCGTCGGTCGCGCGAGAAAGACGCGCCCGAACTTGATCTCATAGCGGCGCTTGATTATGGGGTCGCTGTCCTCGTCTGGGTTGTAGGGCGTGTTCTGCTCGAGGATGACGCTGCCGTTCTCCTTCACGATGTCCTGCAGTGTGTTGCGCGTGAATTCGTCGTACGAGTCGAGCTGCTGTGACACCAGGCCCTTTGTGTCAAAGAAAGAGCTGATGACCGCCCAGCAGTCTTCCGACGTGATATCTCCGCCCTCGGCCTCCTCGTCGTACTCGTCGTCCATGTCGTCGACGTATTGGTCAGCCATGATTGCGATGGCGGAGCTGGATGGGGAGAAGCGCGTGCGGAGGGGTGGAGAGAGAAAGAGAGGGGGAGACGCGGCGTGGGAGGTGAGGCGGATGAGGAGTGCGAGCTCCTTGTCTGGTTGCTGGTCGCGATGGCGGCGACTGCTCAAAGAAACACCCGTCGGACTTTCCCATCAGTTTCGCCGGGTCTTGGCGCCCTAGTGCCCTTTCGCTAGCGTGGCTGGCCGCCGCCTTCTCACCACCCAACGCATCACTTCTATCCCTATGTGACGCCGACTGTGCTATATGTTCGGTGACTTCAGAGAGTATGTGTATCGGAACTGGAAATGACGTCCTCGTTCACGCATGCTGGTCGTGCTTTTGATCACCATTCACTATTCAGGCACGGGGCTGTTCTCGACACTCGTGATAGCAAGTCGTCCATAGGAGGACGAATGTGTAAAGATCTTGGTAAAATCGTGTCTGCTCTGCTCGCCGTTCGTAGGCATCTCCCCGTCACATCGCCGCCTTCAGACACCATGAATATCAACATTAAGCCACCAACCTTTTTCGTACGGCTGCAAGGCTCCCTGCATGGTCTCCAGCCGCACGCGCCCAGCCCAACATGTGAGTACACGGGACTCAGCCTGGTCGCGACATACAACTTTACCTTCACCAGCCTACCCGGGCTTCTTTCACCTCACTTTAACCTTACACCTGCGTTGTATGCACTATCATGGACCCCCTTTCAATAACGACAGCCTGCGTGGGACTGGTGGCCAACATCGGGAGGTGCTCTGTGGCTATCACCATCTTCGTGCGGGAGCTTCGAGACGCCCGAGGCGACCTTGCCATGATATCGAACGAACTTAGCTCGCTAGAGATGGTTCTCGTTCTTCTCAGGGACGATTTCGCGAAAACATCCAGTTTCACACTGCCGTCTACTCTTATAAAACACCTCGGGGCGATTCTAAAGAACTGCGATGAGGCGGTCGCTGAAATTGAAACGTCCCTCGCGAAGCACCGCAGTTCTCGACTCGGGGTAGGAGGACACTGGACTTTGGGGGGAGGAAAGGACGATATGCATAAGTACAGGTCTAATCTCGAGGCACACAAGTCGGCCTTGGAGCTTGCTCTGGATGTGGTTAATATGAGCTTGTCCCGCGAAACCTTGAGGAACACGGAAGATATCCGCCACAACACCGCCGCGCTGCCTGCCATCAAAAACGACACAATGCAGATTCTTGAAGAAATCGCCCGTCTGAGAGCGCGCCTACCCAACGATTTACCACCAGGTGCACCCAACATCATGCTGCAACGTTTCTTGGAAGAATCCACGACTTATGCAGAGACCGTTGTCAATGAGAGCATCGCCACAGATCCAAGTGAGCTGCCAGGCTCGACTCCAGCCACCTCGGTACCACACGATCGTCAGCCTCCAGTACATAATATCGATAAGCTTTCCAATGCTGGTGTCAATCCTCCTCCTCTTCCATATGTGGATTTCGCGTTCTATCCACCAGAGCGTCAAAATGATACAGGTCATGTGCTTATTCGTCGCATCTCGCAGCACCCCAATATACCCGCTGGGAGCGCCAGGGCGTCGCCAACACCACATACAAGCAGTCGAAAAGCGTCTACCATAGTCGATGATTCAGCCAGCGAGATTTCACGTCTGAGTCTCAGCCCAGAGAAAGACTTTGAGAAGGCTCGGTCCTCTCCCACAAGTTCGGGAATGCTTACGCCGCCAACTCGTCCCGTCTCAAGCAGGCGACATCAACGTGTACCCTCTGGAAGCAATATCGCGACGCTTGGACCCACTCTACTGACGGAGTTTCAAAATCTTCTCCGAAGACCGGACGATTGGAAGTGGCTTACCTTGAACCATCGAACGCACCCAGGAAATCAATCTCTTTCCGCGTCCGAGCTTTGGACTCATAGATATACCGCCATGACAAGAGCACCATCATATCTAGCGCAGCTCAATTTTTCAATGAGACAGCAACTAGATCCTCCCAGAGAGACTATGCTGGTCATCGGTGTGTATTATCAAAAGTCATTCCCGGCCGAAGAGTTCAGTGCTCGATACGCCACAACCATAGAGAGTGTTGCAGAAGCACTCGATGCCACCCCTGAAGTATGTGGGCTACCAAGTTCAGGAATACCGTGGTGGACGACGGTGGTGGTCTGCCTCATCCATTGCGAGTCTCATGCACAATCTCAGTATCTTCTCACCAGACATGGCCTACAGCTCAAATGCGATCCAAATTCAGAGCATTGTGGAATTTCGCCTCCCAATATCCTAGATGATGAGAGAAGGATATATGCACATTTCTGGGAACACACATCTTCTCGAACGAAAATTACCTGGAATCGAAAAGGCTTGCCCGAGTTTTTCCATGAAGGAGGTACGCCGATTCAGCTCGTTCAATGCGAGTACACTCCCAAAGCAGGACCCTTGGAGAACTTGGGGAGCGAAGAGCACGTGCGTCCATTCATCCAAATGCTGCATGCTCGAAGCTGCATCAGCATCGCTGCAGGCGACAAGATTAACCACAACGATATCTTCGATGCATATATGACGACTAAGCACAAACTCTCGACCATCAAAGTTGTCGATCCGATGCACAAGTACCCAGGTGCCACTTTTTCGTCCTCCTACATGCATCGGTATGGCGGAGTACCCACGAAGATATATCAAGAGAGAGCGTCGCATTTCAAGCAAGACAAACGGTCCATACGCACACGCATTGGCTCGATGTTCGGATGATTATAGCTACTAACGATGTCGTAGTCTTGTAGTCTCAACAGTGATTCAGATACCGCATTCGTAGCTAGGGCCATGAGGCTACATTATATTCATGCGACCAGGGTATGAAGTCCTCGTTTCGTCCATACGTCGCTTCTTCATGTCATTTTGTCTTTGCTGTCAAATCATTTCCTTCGATGAGAAAAGGTAGAGCCGCGGTTGATGACACAACTACCGTTCGAAAAGATCGCACTGCCCTTGCTCACGCTCATCATCTCAAATTTGCTTCTCTACATATCATCACGCTGGATAGGTATGATATGGCCCATCACTCCTCACAACGTAAATCTGCCCAATCAAAACCGTCAACCCAACCACCATTGTAATCGCAATGATTGGCAAATTGACTCTTGCAAACTCCAACCCACCGACTCTAATGTGCTTCCTCCCCAAAATATCGCGCCAGAGCATACCCGCCAGGCTCGCACTGAATGCCAGACTAAATGCCCCATAGTTGACGCCAATGGCCATGCTGTACACGGTGCCCCAGAAAGTCCGGTCTGAAATGGGAAGGCCATTCTGATGGTGTATCTCTTGCCATGATTGAATGACGCGGGAAAGGAGGATGGTAGTCCCAATGTTTGTGCCGGCGAACTTCATCTCACGTTAGCTCCAATCCATATATCGGAGCGTGGTGCAAACACTTACGTTGCATAATATCACACTCAAGAATCCCATACCACCCACTGCACCCACTGTCCCGGTCTTCTCGACCCAGTGGTCCCATCCGTATGCAAATACCGGTACCCAGCCTTTTGTGACGAGAGCTTGAACGAGAACAAACATACAGAACGCGAATGGAATCAGGGCAAGGGGAAGATGGTGGAAGACAGTCATGGTGGTTGGGAAAGTTTCCTGAGCCCACTGGTAAAACGCATCCATCAAAGATGCAAGAGTGGTGCGTTGCTTGGTCTTTTCGGTTGTCGCGGTGGAAATGCCCTCTTCGGCAGGTTTTGGAGAGGGTTCTGCCGCTTTGGTGTCGGGCAGGCGACTCGAAGTCGCTTCACCCGATGCGTGAGATTTCTCGTTTGGTGTATCGGTATTGTATGATTCGCTTAATTCGATGGCGGCGCCTTCGATCTGAGCTATGCTTTTCCTTCGTACTTCTGCTCTTTCTGCTTGCGCGGTCTCTGCTCTTTGTCTACCTTCGTGTGCAATTTTACGTGTTTCTTCGCGACTCATCCAGCCCATGGCCAGATCGAAGCAGAACATAACAAACGCTGCGGGTAATGTAACCCAGAAAACGGGTCGCTCGTGTCCGCTGCCGGATGATGATGCGTTCAGGGCAAGGACTGTTACTAGTGTTGCTGCCATGATAGCAGCACCGAAAATGGCACCTTTCTTGTCCAGAAACGGATTCAGAATTTCCTCAAGCGACAGTTGCTTCTCTTGGTCTTCGTCAGGACCCATGTCGTTATCACGCTCGCGCTCATCCAGCTCGCCTTTCGCGTATGGAATGTTGGGGTTGACGGGCTTTTTGTTCTTGAGCTCCTCAGGAAGATCTTCCATTTTGATAGAAGAAGGGATCAGCGACTCGTCGTGGAAGATGATGTACAGGAGAAACGGGAAAAGGACGATGCCAGTCACGATGACCGGTACAATCACATTTGCCGTGTACTTTAGAAAGGTGATCTTGAAAGCCCCAGCTAGGACCAGATTCGTTGGGTTCGACGACACCAAGATGGCGGAAGCGATATTGGCCACAGCAAATTGAGTGTAGATCCAAGCTCTCGGATGCTTGATGTTGCTCGACACTCGTGTCATGTACGAGAGAAAAGCGGTGCCGGAAAGAATAATTGGATCGTTTCCAATGAAGGTAGTCAGTGTGAAGAAGAAGGCATACAGGTAGAAAAAGAGCCTATGGCCTACTTTGCCTCCCTTCTGTAGGACCTTGAATGCGAGCCATCTGATCAAACCCGATGCATCGACCGAAATGGCAATATATGCCAAGGACAGGAAGAATAACATGATGTCGTATGGGACGATACCCTGTGCGCCGATGGTGCCATCATGCACTTCTTCTCTTCCAATCGCAAGGATAGCGAGTAAGAACAGGTCGGCTACCAGAGGTGCAGTGACAAAGTTCATGGGGAATCGGAAGAGCACAAATGTGCCGGCTTTTCCATTGCGAGTCCGTGTGGGGTACTGCGGAGGGCTGATAATTCGCAGCGCGCTGGTCACCTTCAGGAAGCCAGTCCAGAGTACGCGCGGCACGTATATTGGGATGTGGAATGGGAAGAGAACGTTGATGTCTACGAGAGTGTCAACAGACCACCAAATGCAGAAATTCCGGTTTGGGCCTACTTGTCAGAACGAAGACAACCAAGGTGACTATGGATCTCCATTCTCGTATCTTGCCCGTGTTGAGATCCGGAACGACAGCATCTTCATCGGACGTCGCCCGCGAGAGCAACATTGCTGTGAGCGTTGTCGACTGTCAACAAGCAATGGCAGCTGTGAATTGGCTGTGCGCGGTGAGCGGACGTCTCAGACATAACGTCTGACGCATTGACCTACGTAGATCGGGTAGCCACAACAGAACCAGATGTTGAGAGAAGCGCTACGAGGTAGCGTGGGCAGCACGTGGTGGGCGCTTGGACCTCAGGAGTGCGTCATCGATGTCTGACTGGCATTTTAGCTTCACCACACGATGCAAGCATGGAAGGCATGTGCGCGTTCTTGTACAAACATTTACGCTGGCAAGACCAAGAAGCGGTGGGCTCTGAGGCGCAGCTAAGTGGCTGCCAAGATGAGATCAGAGTTCTCGGCCAAACGAGCCTAAGCTGGCTTAGGCGCAAGAACAAAGCTTACTCTCGCTAGGCCCCCGTCATGGGAAGATCGACGCCGCTCCCAGGTCATCTACCGCGACTCAGCCTCTCATAGCGGCATCAAACACGGGGCGAACCATCACAAGGGCTCTCACCGGCGGAAGTGGTGCTATAAGCACAGGCCGGCGGTCGTAACGCTCCATTTGCCGCCACTTCGCACAAAGTGTTCCAGATGCGCCCCATCGCCATCCCAATTTCCGCATAACACGATGTTGAGCCCCCATCGCGGCATCTCAAGTACAGGATCTCAGTATGCCGGTCGTTCAAAAGTTGTTTGAGCTGTCTGCGCGTAGCGCAACCAATGCTACGTCAGCTGTACCCGCCCCACTCCGCGTGGTTTGCGCGTTCCCGGTGTCTGGGCAGTATGGAGCCGGGAGTCGAATTGTGAGCTTGAAGCCTTGAAGTTATCCTGGCCACCCTATCATGAAGCTCACACATGTTTACAGCTATACTATGTCCTCGTGATCACGTGTATCTTTCTACGCAAAGCGGAATGGTTAAGAAATGCCTGTCTCGCGGCAGCATTAGTCTTACCCAGCCTGTCCGCTCTCCACGCCCTCGTGCTCGCATCGACGCACGTGAATGGTCAGTTAGTCCAGAAGTCCAAGAACCCAAGAGCGTAATTGACAACCACATCTCTAGGCGCGGTCGACATGGACATCTTCGGAGCGTTCCAATTCTGCTCGATCGCAATATTAGCTGCGCCGCTGACGGTTCGCTTGAGTCGCACATATTTCTACGATCCTGGGCGAAATATCATTTTCGTATGGACTATCCTCATCCTTGCTGGACTTGTCGCCTTGTGCGTTGAGTTCTACCGAGTGTCACCAAGCGAATGCACACACGATGACAGAAACAAT
Organism: Paraphoma sp. B47-9; assembly: GCA_001748405.1. NCBI lineage: Eukaryota > Fungi > Ascomycota > Dothideomycetes > Pleosporales > Phaeosphaeriaceae > Paraphoma > Paraphoma sp. B47-9. Next base: position 58,637 of record BCLK01000354.1, on the reverse strand, counting down.
TCCGTATCATATGATGCCAAAACCTTCCCCTATGGCTCCGCTAATTGTGGGTTGACATGTTCAGAGACGGTCGGGCCATTCTCTCCTTTGAGAGGTGGCGCCGCGAACGAAGTATTCGTTATTCCCGTACCGACAAGATTGACTTTCAATGCTGCCATGCTGCTTGCTGCTGGATTCTGTATTCCAGCAATACTGTCCTTAGTCTTCACATGGGACAAGATTCTTGAGATCAATTGGAAGCGGAGACGACAGGCGGAAAATCTCGATGAGCCAATCGAAGGCGCCAATGTCACAGTAGGTGAGATGAAGGGTATAAATAGCGTGGTAAGAATGTTCTTGAGTGTTGTTGAGATACCAGTATTTGGAGGAGCCGTCATAGCCATTCTAGGCATTGGCGAAGCCAACTTCTTCAGCCGACAGGTCAGGTATCAGACTGAACCCATTGCTTCAGTTGGTAAGTGGTCCAATGACCTTTTTTATGCGCAACTAATAGTCAACAGGGCAGTGGGCACCTATTGCCGGTACAGTGTTAGCAGCGTTGGGCTCACTGTACCTACTTTGGTTCAGAGAAGATGAGCCATTCAACGAGAAACGGAACACTCAACACCCTCGTTCAAGCTACTCGCCTGGATTCCCTGACAGCGATCGGAATACGTCTCCTAATCGCGCGTCGGATGTGCCACGTCCGTCGGTGGCAGGCTCAGATGTCCTTGGTTTAGGCATACGCTCGGCTTCACCAAATGATATGAGGCTCATTCCCACTATCACACATGCTGATCCAGACCAAGATGAAATAGAGGCGGGGCAACAACAGGAGCATCAGGATCAGCCCACTGCTGGAAGAAACAAAGTGCGCAAGTGGTTCACGGCAGCTGGCAGATATTTGGGCGACGCTGCACACCAAAAGCTTGATGTTTCTGACTACAACGACCAAAAGGCGCACAGATTTCCTGAGGTACCTGGCGAACCACTAAGAAATCCTGCATTAGAGCGCATAAGCAAACAGTACAGCGAGCTACGTGAGCAGAACTCAAGAGCCGAGAGTACCTACGCAGCTAGTGTGATTTCAACCTCTGGCGTCGATGGCAGCTCGACACCGCCTCTTCCTCCTCCAACATCTCCGCGTCCCGATACCAGCCCGTCACGAAAACCAAGGAGAAGAGATACACTCGAGGTCCCTACACCAGTACACATACATCGTAGAGCCGACAGCCATTGACACAGGTCATGTCAAGGATACAGAGTAGCGACAACGCAGAACGTATTGGGTCGCCTATCTTCGTAGTACGCACTCAAGGGCTCCTGGGGCGCTTCGATCACTTCTACGCATTCAGCACAGAGTTCCATGGGGGTTGAATACCTCCTGGCTATTGCACTCAATACTTGAATTAGGCCTGGTTGTATCGGAGTACATCTACACTATACCTGGACTATGCGGTGCTGCGCCGACAAGCGGGTCGATAGTTCGTTCCCTCATGGACCACGAAAAGACTACCTGAAATCAGAGACCGAACCACGCCTCGGATATTGTAAGATGAGATGGCACAGAATGACCGACTCCCTGTGCCCAGATTCCTTGCACACTAGGACCAAAGTCGTCGGTACGATAGTTCTTCTCCGGCGTATCTTTCTGCGACTTCGTTGGGGTGATCGAAACGCCAAACACATTCGTCCACTGCTTAAGCGTCTCATCATAGTTCTTGGGTGAGAGTGTTGAGTCGACACTGCCATGCCAGAATTGTACGCGTGGCCGCGTTTCATTATATCCGGGATACATTCCACGTACTACATCACCCCAGTGTTGCGCTGTCGAAATACTCTGCCCGCCCGAGCACGTGTTGTTCCAGGCAGCAGAAGCCCCAGAGGAAGATACGAAACATCCCGCTGGAACACCGGAGTACAACGAGACAGCCGTGATGAGTTCGGGGTACGTGGCGGCCATAACATTCGACATCATCGCTAGTGTGTGTCAGCGTCTGTAGTCCATGGGTATCTAAAATGACGAACCGCCGGAGGAACCACCAGTCACAAAGACCTTGCTCGGATCGATCTTGTATTTATCTACCGCGTATGTGATCATGTTTGCGATTGCATTGGAGTCGCCACCGCCATTGTGTGATAAAGAGGATTTGCTGGATACGTCCCAGCACTCTGTTGTAGAGCTTGGCCAGACTGTCACGTATCCTTTTGTGTCAGATCCTTTCTTCCATGGGATCTTGTCATTCTGGAAGTATTTCTGTGCAGACGACTGGCAAGAGTGAATTGCGACAACAAGGGCATCACTCTTGACTTGGTCAGGCACGTACACCCACCTGCACGCGTTGTCAGTAGTCATTGCATATCTTTTCTGGAACTTTACGAACATGCCCGGCTTCGCTCTGGCGCTGCCACCATAGTTGGTGACTTGGGTTAATTGAGCTGCGAGCGCGCTCGAGGCCAAGATCAATATTGAAGCAAGAATCTGAACATGCATGCTTGGAAAGATCGGACTTGTGAGGTTCAATAGTCGCTTGATGAATGTGCGGTAAGTCGCACATATATCACTCTCTTCTCCACATACGCTCAGTGGGGTCACTTTGGCACAAAATATCTGGACTGATCAGATCAGAGTTATGACACAATACTGCACTGTAACGTAAGTTCTATAGATTGCCATGCCTGATTCACAGCCTTCAGGCTAATGAAAGCGTTTCGCGGTCGCAATCAAGCTTCATCAAGCATTCCGACACTTTACCCGTAGATGCAAATACCCATGCTTCTCCACTTCCTGTGAATACTGAAGCACAAGCTACATAGCGAAGAAAAGCCAAACTGCTGGACTATGGTACGGCTTGGAGTGGAGAGCCTAGAAAGAAATTCAAGTGTGCAAAAAAGCACACCCGTCAGGGGCCTGACGAAAAGTGTGAAGACTTGGTATTAGGCAAGGATACTATAGAGGTAAACTGAACAGCCGCGGCTCTTTCCATCTGATCTTTGGTCAGATGGCCTAAGGAGAATTGAAGCTAGAATACAATGCCGTAAGCTGCCACTCATGTGGAATTGCTGCATTCATCCCCATACTCTATTTTGCATTCTCAGAATATTGATACCTTCGGCAAGTTGTAGAGTACTTTTTCTTGGGGTTTCCCAATCTCACAATTTTCAAGCATTTTTGAAGACCAATTCGGTCTTTGCATCGTTTGCAAAAAGCCCAGCAACTCACAATGTGGCGAGCCATCATAACCCTGACGGGTATCCTGACAAGCAGCGTATCTGCTCACGGTGGAGCGCTGAACTACACTGTTGGGGACACATGGTATCCAGGGTCTGCAATCATTTTCTCGATCCTACTGGTGCATTTGTTAATGCGCAGACCTTTAGTTACGATCCCTACGGTGACCAGAACATGCAAGACTCAGCCCCGTGGATGATGCAAAGGAAATGGATAACCAACGATCCCATCTTCGAAACCACCAACACCAGCCTGTCGTGCAACACCCCTGGTACTCCTGCTCGCGCATACATCCCCATCACCGCAGGCGAGAACATTACAGCTGTGTACGCGTACTGGGTCCACACCGTCGGCCCAATGATCGCATGGATGGCGTACTGCAACAATGAGGCCAACGACTGCTCAACCTTCGATAGCTCCACTGCAGATTGGTTCAAGATTGGCCAGAAAGGATTGCTAGAAGGTACCATCGAAGAAGGCACGTGGTTCCAGAAGAGCTTTAGTATGTGGGACGGGAATCCTAGTCTGTGGAGCGAGACTGTACCGAAGGGGTTGAAAGCTGGCAAATACTTGGTCAGGCATGAAATCATTAGTCTGCATAGTGCAAACAAGCCGCAATTCTATCCAGAATGTGTGCATGTGGATGTGCACGGTGAAGGTAAGAATGTGCCAGGGAAGGAATACTTGGTTAAGATTCCCGGGGTGTGGAGTATGGATCGTAAGTGCATGTTTTCTAACGTGAGGTCTGGGTCTAAATGAAGTTTATAGAGCCGGAAATAAATATCGACATTTACCAGCCATCGGTTTCTAAGCGCACGGTAAGTCTTGCGACATTGCACCCGTAACTATTTTCTGACTTGTCGCAGAAGTACATTATACCAGGCCCACCTGTATGGGGCGGAGAAACGTAGACCGTGTTATCAAAGCTCGTTATGTTCATCCGTGATTCAAACGTCTCATGCATGGTGGTGTGTACAAACTCGCCGAGTGCCTGGTGCCACTCCCCATCACGTCACGTTAATGCGTTTCCTGCTCGTCGTTTTGATGAGCTTTCTCTATCGAGAAGATACATAAATTTTTTCCAACATGAATGGAAAATGAAGTTGTCACAATGGCTGCTAACCAAAACCTCGGCGCAGATGCATTCAAATGGCATTAATGTCCCAATTCCATCCTCTTTACAGCGGCTTTGGTAGGCCTCAGTTCTTTATAAGCATTGTATTGAGGTTCTGTGTATATGTGAAAGCCTCCAGGAACGTATATGTGGAGTTGGCAAGGTGTAGTGTAATAGCGACCCTTCGGTCGAAGAAGTACATTTTAGCTGTGCCGAGTTTCCGATCAGCGCTTCTGAGCCTCGACTCAAGTGGCTCGCATCTAGAAAGTTGCAATCATCCTACATATCTGTCAAATCTATGACTTCGACTGATCTCTGTACCTGTGCAGTAGAGGCCACTGGCCTCGAGGTCTTTCTTTGTTCCACTATGCTGACCTACCTCGCCCATCGAAGATCGCGGTCCAGGTATTCGGAAGTGCTTTCTGATACATCTGGCCGTATACTCGTGAAGCAGTATGGAGTTTCTGTTTCTGTTTGTTCATGGTTATAAACCGAGTCTGATGGTCGGGTGTCTCGTCTCTGAGAGATCACGGCATTCGATTGACAGAGGTGAGTCCTTGGTAACCTCAACTGTTCACCTTCATGCGATTGCAAAAGTCCAACGCGATCGCTGTGGCTTCCTAAGCATCGCTGGGCAGCTGAGGCACTTGGCAGGCGGGCTGCCGGAGGTTTCTTGTTGGCAAGATTGTTGTGTGCATCCGCATCGTCATGGACTTTGCGTTTGAGAGGGCGGGGTTGTCCATTTGAAGAAGTAGAGTCAAAGACTGCAGGAGGAAGAACCTTAGCTAAAAGATACACTGGTATGTGACACTCGACCTTGAGCTCGATATCAAACAGCCGCTTGCTCGGATTGGTCCAATAGCCGGACATTGGACCCTCAAAGACATGCTTTCGTAACATGGTCAGTCCAAATGGCGAAAAGTTTATTTTCTGCTCAAGCTGGGCCGAGTTTTCATCGATGATCCTGGTCTTCTTGTTGGTCAACTGGATGGAGTGTAAAGTTTCTGCGGACAGAGACGAATCCTTGTTTGCGAGAGCTTGTGTGAGCAGTGTCGGTGCGACCCATTCCATATAATCTTTACCCCATGTGTTGTATCGGTGGCTGGTAACGAGAAGCAGCGCTACCTCGTCGACCTTGCGCTTATAGCCTAAATCAAGTTTAGAATTGCTTCGAAGCGTACTTTCAGAAAGCACCTTGGGATTGTTATACTTCTGCAATGTCTGGAAATTTGGAAAGTTGGCGGGAATTGCTATCGGGATGTTCTCCTTCTTGAAGAAGATGGCGAGCTTTTTAGCCCATTCGTTGCAATCCTTTTGGCTTGTGGACTTGCATAAACTGATACCCAGACCGGCTTGTGCGATTTTCAATGCAGTCGCGGCACCGCATCGAAGAAGACCTGTGCCATCATAATCGCCGCCGGCAAGCAATGCAAACAGGACACAACCCTCACGTCTCAGGCGATGTTTCTTTTTTAGGTCTTCAGTGCGGACGACTCGGACTGACGTTGCGGCTTTCTTGGTGTGAGCCTTGTTTCGGTTGTCATATCCCGCATCCTTTGGAGTTCGATGATCGCGGATCCAAAGATCGCAGCCGAACATCAGGCAATCAGAATCTTGCGACCATACTGCATCCACAAGACCAAGTCGTTGCATATGGCAGCATTCGGCTTCGGCTTCGCCTGGAGCGTCGACCCAAGGGATGCCGAAACACTCCAAGGTCTCTTTGAGAAGTTGGCGATCTTTGTGGTTGACCAAACGCCCGTGGTGGCTTCGGCCGCGTTTTGGAGGAACATCCGGACCATCAAATACGAACACGAGCTCCGTGTTGAGCGTCAGGAGATTACATATTCTGTAAAACATTGCTTTCTCCACTGGATTGGCGGCAGGTACTCCTACGTATCGACGTCAACACTGAACGAGGTGTAAGAGAGCTTGGGATGTACTTTTGCGAATTGCGGCAACTTTCTCTGGGGACACATTATTAAAACGCCAGTCCGATTCATCGACGGCGATCCTGAGAGGGCGGCCCGTGTGGCGAAAGTGCTGTTCGGCGAGTTGTCCGATGGGAATAATTTCCTCGCATGCCTCGATGGTCGGTCGCAGACTGTGGATTTAGGTATAAGTAGCTGTTCTTGATCAAGTGGATCATCATACTCTGGGATTCCCATGGCGTCAAATTAAGCGTTCGAGCTCGCGTGCAAGTCTAATCGCGTTTGACTGAGAGCGCCCAAGTCGCGTTTCACGTATCTGCGCTTCTGTTTTGACGCGTCGTGCGGTCTTGTGCGCTGATGCCTATAGAAGAGACAATTCACCGAGTGTCGGCGGAACGCCGTGGTGCAGTACTTTCTAGTCTCTCGGGGATGCGGAAAATAAAAGAGTCACAGCGGCCAGAGTGGTGAAGACGTTCAGGTACGCTTTTGGGCGACGCGTTATGACAAGTCAGCGTTCGGCGCAACCACTGAACTCTCCCCTGTGTCTGACAAGAAGGACCCATGCCCTTGGGTAGAATCGTCCAATGACTTCTAGCTACATGTACAACTTGTAAGCGCCACCTCTTTCGTGAGTGAGGAGCAGGTCTCCGCGCTCCTGTTTCACGAAGACAGTACGCGTTCTGCCAAAGCAGGCCTAGCGTGGTACTCAGTTCCCACGTTGAAATGCTTTTTCGCTTCCTATTGCGGCATTTGCATGCGTTTCCAGAGACAAAGTAAAGCTGTACCATACTATATGTGGCATTAGCCTGAACAGAGTAGATTCTTGGCTTCCGTGTATGGTGGTTCTGGCGTTCATTCCCTGATCATCCTCAGCCCAAGTGGTGTAAACAACACACGCAACCAACCCTGAAAATGGGAGTTGCCAATCACAAATGTAAAAGCCATACATCACAGTCAATGCAACATCACATCACCTAGGAATCGGGAAGAAAATACCTAAAGTGCGACTCCAATGAGTCGAAGATACTCTGTTGAGTTTCACGCCTTATCCTAAGCGTGCTACTTTACCCACTCCTTCCTAGGCAACAAGGGAACGAACAAACTCCAAAAATGTTGTCCAAAGAAATACCCGCACATGCTCCCATCTTGAGATCCTCATTTCCTATGCGCCGAAAAGATCCATGCGTTTGCTTTTTTGCTGAAAACACCCGGCGCCATATTTGCTTTGTACAATGTTGTTGTGCAGCGCCGCACAGTCGGAAAGGACATGTCGTCCAGAAAAATTAGGAGACTAGCGATTAAGGGAGTGGTCGCAATGAAATTGCGTTAAGATGCATTACAAGAATTTCGTAAAGAGGGTATAGAGCCAAACGAATGAACAAGCAAAAGTTATGACAATGGTGATGTGGTTGGTGATATTGCGGGAGAATCGTCTCGCGCATCGGTATGGGTGGGCACCAAGGTGAAGGGAGCAGGGTCAAGGGGTACAGTAGGCTGTGTCGCGCTGCCATTGGGTTGCGCGTTGCTTGTGTTGGGTGGTGTGTTTGATTCGGCATCCTCTTCGGGGATTGTCGGGCAATATGTCTTGAGTACGTGTTTGAGAGCTGGGCGGCGAATGGGTTTGGAGAGGAAGAAGTCCATGCCAGAATCGAGACATTCCTATGCACATGTTAGAGGGTGTAAACAAAATGTTCCTGAAGTGTGCACTCACCTTCACATTACTCTCCTCCGCATAGGCGGTCAAAGCTACAATGGGAGAAGAGAATCCAGATTGTCGAATGAGGCGTGTTGACTGCAGGCCGTCTAGATTTGGCATCTGCACGTCCATGAAGATCAGGTTGTATGGAGTCTGTCGCTCCATACTCTCCTTGACCTTGTCCAGAGCTTCCTGGCCGTCCTTGGCAACAGTGACATCGTAGACGTCTTCTAGTTTCAACATTCGCAGGACGACTTCCTGATTTGTCTTGTTATCCTCGGCGACGAGCACCTTGACCTTGCCACCGCGCTTTGTGGCTTCCGCTTCCACTCGCTGCATTGCCGCTGCTTGCGAATTCGGTGATTCAAGTGGAGCGTTTGAGGCGAAGAATGGCTGGCTGAGACCGACTAATCGTGGCTTCGCATCTGCATCAAACGCCACCGGCCCAGTACCAGCATTAGGTTGAGTCGGCGGTCCGCTCGTAGCAGACTGCATCGACCGTGTGGACATTGCGTCGTGAGTTCGGTTCTCGTCGATGGAAAGGCTCCGGCGTGGAGTGCCGCCCTCTAGATGTACATTACTTGAGCTTGCCGTGCTATCAGCGCGACTTTGAAGATGCTTCAATGGGATGGCCATGGTGAAGACACTGCCTTGCCCCTCTTCGCTCTTCAGTCCAATGGTGCCTTTCATCAGGCCAGCGAGCTGTGAGCAGATGCTCAGTCCAAGGCCAGTGCCTCCATACTTCTTACTGAGTCCCAGGTCGCCTTGAACAAAGGGTTCAAAGATTTTAGCGTGTAGATTCTCAGGGATACCCGGGCCAGTGTCCTCGACCTCGAACTCGAATGACAACCATCGTCCTGGAGGGGGCGTCGCAGCTCGTTCCTGTGCCATCATGTGCGAGAAGGCGCTTGGCTTCTCCATTACGTTGATAACGTTGGCGGTTTCGTAGTTGCTAGGTGCAGCCGACATGGAACCGACTTCTGAGCTTGAAGTTCGTATGCGGGTTTTCGAATGTCGCATTGAGCTGTTTCGCGACTGCAGTGAAGCTTTCCGGCTGTCGGACATGTGCGCTTCACCAATGCAGCGAATGGTCAGCGTTACTGATCCACCCGGTGGGGTAAATTTCAGGCTGTTTGAGACCAAGTTGATGACAACCTGGAGAATTCGGTGTTGGTCTCCGTACAGAATCATATCCTTCAGTCTCCCCAGACCGAATGGACCGAGATCACCAAATTGATTCGGTCGCCCGTTATCATCGAGGTTGTTCTCGTACATGCCCTCGAATTGGACAGCCAGTTTGATACCGCCTTCTTTGGCTTGTTTGTCGAAGATTGCCAATATTTGTTGACTAATATCCCTTAATCTGAACTCTTTCTCATCTAAACTCAGCTTCTGTCCAATCTGGTTTTTGCTGAAAGTCAAAAGATCAGTCAATAAATTCAGGAGAAGGTCACCGCTTTTGTAAATGATGCCTAGTGACCGCCTAAGCTTCACCGGGTCGTCTTCTGACATGCAAACCGCGCACATGCCCAATATGCCATTCAATGGTGTTTTCAGCTCGTGGGAGATGTTGGCAATGAACAAGGTTTTGCTCTCGTTGGCGGCTTCGGCAGCCTTTTTGCTCTGCTCGAGTTCCGCGGTCCTTTGCGCCACTCGTTCTTCGAGCTTCTCGTATTGCATCATAAGCTCGTCCGTCATCTCATTGAAGGTTTTGGTCAGGTCGGTAAGCTCGTCGTGGATAAAGTGCTTTCGGTCCTTGACCTTGCTTGGAATTCGGAACTGCCGTCTCCTATCGGCCTCCCTCTTCTCTGCACGGGTAAGCTTCTGATTTCTCCGATAATGCACGATGGAGCCGAAGAAGCCTTCCTTGCGGGCCAACTCTTCATCATGGTCGTCGTTGGCGCCATCATTTTGTGAGCTGAAACTGTCGTCGTCAAGGCTCTGGGGCGTGACTGTTTTCTTGGTGGCGTCCCGCAGGCGTCGGATTGGTCGACTGGAGTAGTGGGCTACCGGGAACGTAAGAATCAACATGGCGCCCATGGTTCCGAATACGCAAGCAAGTATCACTTTTCGCAGGTGGTAGATGGGACCCCAAACTTCGTCGTGTGTCTGCTCGACCACGACCAACCAAGTGACCATGGGGCTTTTGACGAGCGCAAAGCCAACTGCCACACCATTGCCGTCTTCGTTCCGGGTATCAATTATGCTGCCCGCGTTGCTGGGGTTTCCTGTGTCTTGTGTAAAGCCCCTGCGGATGGCCGGGAAGCGTGCCCAGTCGAAGGGGGGCGGGTCCAGGGCTGTGTCGTATTGGCCGTGTCTTTTAACATTGCCGCGATTCGTAGGTGGGATCAAGAAGCGGACGTTTGTGTTTTCTGGCGCGGCTTCGTGGGGCTGGTTGTAGAGATAACCAGGCGGAAAATTGTTGGTAACATTGTCGGGCCCGAAGAGCATGGTCAGACCACTCTGGTCCAGTCCGTCCATTGCATCAACCACACTCGTGATCAGATTCGCATCCAGCACGGCCGTCAGCCACCCTAGGGTCTCGATGTTCGACGTGTTATTGATAATAGGCAGCGTGATGGAGACGAGACTGAGGGTGCTGTTCACTCGATACGGCCCAGAGAACATATAGCTGGTGTTGTCAATGAGCCTGCCGTCGAAGTTGCCACTGGCATTGTTGAGCGAGCTGTTGGCCGAGACGTTGGTGGGCGTGCCGGTGATTGGAAACTTGGGGTAGAGCTCCGGGATGAAGCCGTACTGTGGGTCGCCCAGCGTGGCATTGCGTCCGTCGGGGCGCAGGTAGGGCAGCACCACATCGGTGACGGTCTCTGCTGTTCGGTTGAAGACGGAGAAGTTTGTGGTTGAGGCCGGGTAGATCTGGGCTTGGATGGCGACGCGGGTTTGTGCATCGCCCGAGAAGATGGCATCGTAGTCCTCCCCTGTGCGCGACCAGTTGTTGTCGGTGAGATTACCACTGTAATAGCGATCGAGGGCGGACTGGGGCGAGAGGCGGTTGGCGGCCTGCAGGGCGAGGATCTGCATGAGCGAGAGGTTGGACGACAGCTGGGCGGCTTTGAGGGTCGCGGTGAGGGTCAGGCGGGTGGACCGTATGCTCAGCACGAAGCTGTGGTTGGTGACCCATGTTGCAATGGCGACGACGGCCAGGCCGATCATGGACGCCAGCAGCACCAGACATCCCAATTGCTCCCGGATCGGAATGCGCATCTTGACCATGTCCTACCGCTGGCAGCAGCAGCAGCAGCAGCGGGCGTCTGCGCGCAGAGGGCAGGCGAGGGCGAGGGACAACGGCGCGGCGCCCTCGGAGGACGGCGGCGATCAGTCAGCGGCCAGGGAGCGGAGCGTGTCGTGCGAGGCCCATTCCCTGCGGTGCAGCTCGAGATGCAGAGTGAATGGGTGGGCGCGGGCGCGGGCGGCAAAAGAGAGGACGAGCTGCTCGCGCGCTCTGGGGAGTCGAGTCGATTCGAGTCGGGTCGGGTGTGGGAGAGAGAGTGAATGCAAGAAACGGCGCGCCATGCATAGGCTCGCTCGGCCGCTGCGCCCGCTGCAGTGGAAGCCCGGCAGAAACACGACAGCACCGCGGCGGGAGAGATTGCCTGTGCCCAAGCGGTTAGATCTGTTCGCTTGCAGCAGAAACACGCGCCCTGGCCCCTGTCGCCTTGTTTGCGCGAACCCGACCCAGCGCCGTCAGCCAGATGCAGCTTGGGCCCTGGGGGTGGGTGCGCTGTGGTGGCAGACTAGGTAGACGGACACGAACGGGGATGCCATCTCCAGTGTGCTACTGTACTGTGTGTGTACACACCCCTTCAGCCGCACTGCCATGCCGCCGTGCCCTGCGCATCTGAGCACCTCCTCCCCTGTGGCACCTCCATCGCGGGCCTTGGCCGGGAGCGGGGTGTGGGCCCGCTGCTCTTTCACAGTCTCCACTGCTGGGACGTGATCGGCAGATTGGCCCATCTGCTGCGATCCGAGCAGTCGAGACCGCTTACTCAAGCCCGCGCAAGGTGCCACGGCCTGCCAATTTCTTAGCTGGGGGGACACGACCCCCCGACGTCGCCCCCAGCACCAGCATCACAGCCTGCGTGCATCTTCACTTCGAGATGGCACACGGCAATGCTTCTGCTGCTCAACGGCTGCTAGAGCGGCAGATGCTGGTGAAGACGGTCCGCCCCGCTGTTCCCACTGCTCGTTGATTAGCCTGTCGGCTCCAGCCATCTGACCTGGCATCAAATCACACCAAAATATCCCGGAACTAGCTGGACATGGTCTGAATCGGCCCTAAAACATGTGCAACAGCGACCTTATTACGACTTCACGTCCTCTGCGTTAGTGCCACCCATCCATCCTTGGCCGCTTGCGGAGGCACGCAGCGCCATGTATCAAATTTGGCCCCCAGGAATGTGTTCATCACGTAGGTAGGTAGGAAACAACCGCCTCGCATTTGGTACACAACATTACGTTTCCCATCACTGCTTCACCGCTCCTGCTCGCAGTCCGTCTCAGATCATCGAAACACCTGCCGAGGACAACCGATTCGACGGAATGTATTCCCTCGGCAGCGATGCAGACCGGCTGAGCTCGTTGTTGACATTGTTGGTGTAGTGACGGCCCATCCGCTTCAAGTGCGTGAGTGAGACCATCAGACTGCACACCAGCTTGTCTACGCCCTCGCTCTCCGACGTCAGAGCGTCGCTGTAGATGACCAGCTGCCCGACCTCCGCCCCGCGCGCCGCCTGCATCCCGCATGCCGAGTAAGTGAAGCGCGCAATGACTATGCTCGACGTCTTCTCCCGCAGCACCAGCGACGACGGCTGCGTCGCCACCGACCACTCGTACATTCCGTCGCCGAGCTGCACCTGCCAGTCTGCAAAATTCGGCGCCTCCATACCATACTTGATCGCCGCACCAAGCTCGTTGGTATACAAGATATGCGCCCGTGGACACCAGGGAAGAGGGCCCCCATTGTCGAATCCCATCACTGCGATATTCCTCTGCTTCATGTCCCTCGATGTCTGCAGCACCTCCATCTCGGGCTTCTTCGAGAACAACCGGTAGCCGTTTGAGGTAATGCGATACGACGACGTGGCAGCCGGGCCATATGCGACGAGCATCTGTATCCTGCGGTCGTACTGCCGTAGGTGATATATCATCGTTGGATCGTCGTAGGTACCGCTGTCGTATGCAGGCGCCCTGCCATCATCGTAATCAGGGAGCGCCTCATCAGGCGCAACATGATCGTCGAAGCCTCCCCAAGGATTCAGGCGTGGAGCACTCATGTTGGGTTTGCATTCCAGCGGGGTTGTCACTCATAAGGGGGTGCGATGTGGGTACCGAAGGCATTCGTCTCACGAGGTAAGACCGTGGTGGCTGCGACGGCCATATCATCTGTGAGGTGGACAGACGTGATGACGATGATGGTAGGCTCGCATTTAGTCAATTAGGTAAGCGCTTCACGCGTGAACATGGCCGTTTGCGGGGAAGATCGCCACGTGAGGCAACCACCATCTCGCGCACATCCTACGACCTGTTGGTAGAATAGACGCGTGTAAATACAGCTTTTTTAAAATCATTTGGAGGCAGTAGCAGTGGGTCAAACCATGTGCATGCCGTGATTATGCGGCCAACTTCGGAGGCATTCGTGGTCCGTCCCTGCTTGATAGTGGCCCTTCCACTTCAAAGAAAGGCTCGCGAAACATAGACTTGCCGAATGCGACACGACTTCTAGAATATTTTTGACTCGGATCTGACAAAACCATAATTTCTGCGTCGAGCTCACCTGCGTGCAATCTGCAATGCAATATCTGATTTTCACGTCCCCAAGTGGCTAGTACTTCCGCCCCCGGCTCACAGGCACCCAGGATCACAGCGACGATCAACCGCCGATATGAGACCTCATCTCGAATACAACTCGCACCGACGCTCGCGAACACGTCGGTATGCCGTCTACCTCTCAAGCGACCCCGCCCAAGAAATGCCACCCTAGTGTCGAACGCATCAATGAGGCTTCGGAGTCTTGTGGGCCAGCTTCGCTTTCCCGGAAAGTACCAGCTACCATACATGATTGGCAACTACCAGTATGAGCCTCTGCCATCTCCCACATGCATCCGACTGCTGGAAATTGCGCCAAACTCTGGCAAGAAGTTCATTCAATGCTCACTGAGGACATTTGAGCTGCAAGATGCGCCAAATTTCAGAGCACTCTCATACACTTGGGGCGACAGTGGTGTCAAGATAACCTCGAGCCCAAGAGAAGGTCGATTCAGCGCAAAGGCGCAAGAAGACGTCACAAGCGGTGTAGATTCTGACCTTTTCGAAAAATCACGTCGTCGCTCAATCGTGTGCGACGGCCGTTTGATCAAAGTCACCAGTAACCTGCGCGACGCATTGCGAATGCTTGCTAGTGCAGCTCAGATACCGAAGATGCCGCAAACCCCAAGCTACTATTGGATCGACGCTTTGTGCATGGACCAAAGCAATATTCCTGAGAGAAATGAACAAGTAGAGCGCATGGGCGATGTGTTCAGAAAAGCAGATGGAGTGATTGTGTGGCTGGGCAAGGAAGATGACTACACTAAAGACGCACTGAAAACCATGCGGACAATAGCTGCCACATCCGAAGTGGATTGGCCTAATGTCTCTTACACGTCTTTCTACGACGCGGACTCGAATTGTCATGCTCAAGGGCCAAACCTGTCCTACCACAACTGGCTTGGCTTCATGGTCTTAATCAATCGTCCATGGTTCAAAAGAGCTTGGGTTGTCCAGGAAATTGCTCTTGCAAAGAATGCAGTCGTTGTCTGTGGAAAGCAGGTATTTCCGTGGGATATCCTGTCCAAGACGCTTTCTTTCGTAAAGGCTACTAAGTGGTACCATCATCTCCACACGGAGAAGATGAAACATGTCACACAGCTACAGAAGCAGCCTGGTATCTACAAGCCAGTTCTACGTTCTAGAATCAGCGTCGGCATCAGTCCTATCTATATTAACGAGACTCGAGTCGCTATGTCGACCCCCTCAGAACCCACTAACCTCCCAACTGCGCAGCCACCGCCATTGCGAATGCTACTTGACAAGCATCGCTTTGCCGGTTCATCAGACCCAAGAGATAAAGTTTATGCCTTTCTTGGATTGGCTGATCGGACAGTACGTTACACTATTGTACGAATTGATTCGAGATATTTACTGACATTGTACTCCAAACTGTAGATGTCGCCCTTTCGTTCTCATCCGGCTGCACTTACGCCAGACTACAATCTAAGTGTTCAAAAGGTTTACACTGAAACCGCTAGAGTTCTGCTAGCTTCTTATAAAAATCTCTCTCTACTGTCGCATGTCGAAGACCCATCCCTACGACGGGTCGACAACCTTCCTTCCTGGGTACCTGACTTGAGTGTGCCTCTCGATCCATATCCTCTTCGCTACCGTGGACCTGGATTCTGGAGGGCGTCCGGGAGTCGCAAGTGGGTACCCAATATTCCTCGCATGGCCCAAGGGATTCTCGATGTGCAAGGCTACTGTTTAGACGAGATCAACGAGGCTTCGATCCTACTCGATGAGTCCTCGGACCCGTCAGCTTCGTGGGCCAGTATTGTGAAGCTGGGACTTGCACTCAATTTGCCCTATCCGGATCCAGCTCTGGGTAGGAATTGCCCATCTAGAGTGGAGATACTGTGGCGCACACTAACCACAGACATCTATACGCACATTCACCCTGCGCCCACCTCAGTCGGGTCTCTGTTCATAGACTACATTCTCAACCTTCAGGTACGCCATCGTTTGATGCCATGGTCAGGAAATGAGGCATTTCAGCCTCATCATTCTCCACTCTCGGACTCGATATATCCAGAATGGCAGACGTTACTCAGTCTTGAGCCCTCTGAGTCGCCCTATTCACTGGACAAGTATAGAGGGCGTCTGACGTCAATGGTGGAGAGTATGTTCAACGGCTCCTACTCTCCAATTGGGCTAGCCCAGCTACAACACGAACTTGATCAAAGTGGTGGCAAGAAGCGCCGTGTTTTCAAGACGCGAGGAGGATATATGGGTACGGGGCCTCGCTCCCTTCAATGCGGAGACGAGGTATGGATACTGCACAGAGCTGGCCTACCAATGGTCCTGCGACGTAAACCAAACGGCAATTATCGCTTCATTGGAGAAGCATTTGTGTATGGCGTCATGCACGGCGAAGCGCTACATTTGAATCTTCCACGACAAGCCATCTCCATTGAGTGAGGGAAACTAGCCTTTCCCTTGTCATGCGGATCTTGAACCCAATACACGCTCATCGGCATCCTTTGAGCCGGATTGAATCCAACAACTTGTCGCCTGATTCCGTTTTGGATCAATTCGCATTAGCTGAGATCTGTCCTAAGTGCCATCAAGGATGCTTCAAGCCCCTCTACTCTGGCGTCTGAACAACAACCTCGATACTATTGCTGCATGTGCGAATCAGTTTATCTCGTCTTCCATGCTCACCAGCAACACAAGTTACTTACCCACACGGATCCTTCACATACGCCGCAAAATAATGCTCATGATACATGCTCCTTATCCCCGGCTCACCATTTCCCTCTCCGCCCGCCTTGATCCCTTGATCCCAAAATGCCTGCACCGTCGCGCGGTCCTTGGCCTTGAAGGCAAAGTGCACAGGTGGCCGCGCCGTCTCGTCTTTTCTATGGATCCAGAAATCGTAGGTGAGGCCATCGCAGCTCATTCCGATGAGTTGGTCCGGGATGAAGTCTTTTCGCTTGTATCCGAGTGGTGCGAGGGCGGCGTCGTACCAAGCGAGTATGGAGGCAAAGGAGGAATGTGGGACGAAGAGGGCAACATGATCCAAAGGCATTTTGAGGGATTTGGTATAGGAAGAGTGGGCTTGAATTTGGAAATTGAAGGCAGCTGCTCCTCAAACTTAGACGATGGGCTTGAGGAAATGCCGTAGCTCCCTGCACGTCTTATAGCAGACTCGAGGTGCAACGTTGCTCAGGCGCGCACCATGGTTCAGGGTCAAGTCGGCCGCCTGTTGATCACCATGCGGGGTTCGGGTTGCGAGGAGCGCGACCTCGCCGACGTGGAGATGCGCGTCGACACATGACTTCGTGACTCATTGTCTGAGCCCTGGCCAGAGTGATTGACAGCTGAGTTCGTGCATTCGTGCTGTGGTCAAGTCACTAAATGCCAGTAGCTGAAGGAGCAAGATGTGACGGAATCGTCGATTTCTCATTATTTAATGCTGCGCTCAATGTCCGGCGCACCAGTCTCAGGCACTCCAAGCGTGGCCGTTCGTCTCCGCCATCAACCCGACTATTGGTCTAAGCTGCCAAACAAAGCCCCAAGCGCAATTTAGAGGGCTATCGATGATCTAGAATCTGCTTGCAAAAGCACATAACAATCCCATTCTTCTCAAAGCAATCGCCCACAGGAAACGCCAAAAAATTTGCAATGAAGAAAGAAAACCCAGGCCAGAATGCATTTCTCCATTCTTTTGAAGGAGACGTAAACAAAGACGCCCTGACACCCCGCAGATGATGTGTAGTATATGATGCAAGATATCGATCAGTCTCGAGCGAGTAAAGCAGACGGGTTTTTGGGTGCGTGTGCATCGAGCACAGCTGCGTGTTGTACAGTTTCGTTTTCCAAGAAGACGCACAGAAACAGAAAACATTACATAGGTTGGAAGCGGCCGTAAGTCGCGGGAGCAGATGTGGTCGGACGGGACGTGGGCCTAGTGAAAGGAACGCCGCGAGCAACGAACTGTCGTACGAGACCGGCCGTGAGGGGTAGAGCAAACTTTTGGTAAGGCTGGGCAGACGTGACGCTGCTGTAGTCACCAAGAGTCAGCCATCCGCGAAGCGAATATAGCTTTTGTACAAAGCAAGGTAAGAACCTTAGCTTACAATCGAAGTCTCATATGTACACTGAAGGTGTCATGATGTGACTCTAGTTCTGCTTAGGAGAACTATGGTCATGTTAGCATCCACAAGTACGAGAAGGGTTGCATCATCACGACCAAAGGCGACTTACGTGGGAGAGTACGTCGGGCTCGTCGGCGACCATCTTTGTTCCGATGAGTACGGCGCTGAGCCCGGTGAGGTTGGTGAGTATCGCGGCGAGGTCGGCGAGTACTGCGGGTTACCAGCAGGGCTGGTGGGAGAGTATGTCGGGCTCGTCGGGCTGAACGTGGGCGACGTCGGCGATGCAGGCGAGCGCCTCTCGCTACTTGGATTGAACTGTGGGCTTGTCGGACTGTACTGAGGCGACGTTGGACTAAATCGGGGAGACGTCGGACTGTAGAATGGAGACGTGGCCCCCAGATGCGCTGGCGAGGTGGGACTGTAAGTTGGCGACGTTGGGGAGAACGACGGAGAAGTCGGTGAGTATCGTGGAGATGTGGGTGAGTAGCTCGGCGAGGTCGGAGAGTGGTAGCTTGGCGATGTTGGGGACAGACCAGGCGAAGTCGGCGAGTACTGTGGGCTGGTCGCGCCAAACGTTGGAGAAGTGGCACCGAAGCGTGGGCTACTGATGCCTGGAGAGGTAGGTGAGTATTGAGGTGATGTTGGCGAAAAGCCGGGTGATACAGGGCTCTGTCCGGAGAAAGGAGACATTGGCCCAAAGCCGCCTGGGCTGCGAGCTCCCGAGTATGGACTGAGACCTCCATCACCATAGCTGCCTCCATATTGAGTGAAGCCACCTTCGTCCCCGCCACCAGCAGCCGCAAGAGGCGAGAAGGCAGCTTCGTAGCCGCCCATGCCCATTCCTCCTTCGTAAGTTGGGGAACCCAGGTCGTACGGAGTCGCCGCGCCATGGTCCATGAAGTTGCCGGCAGTAGCGCCGGCCCCCTTCGAGTTGTCCTCGACCATGGTCAGGAGCATTGAGTTGTCCATAACGACGTCGAACTCTCCAGTACCCATGGGAGCGAGCTGACCAAGCATGATGTTCTCCGAAACACCTCGGCAATCGTCAAGCTCGCCGAAGCCAGCTGCTTCAAGCAGAATCTCTACTGTCTCCTCAAAAGAACAACGCATCAGAGCACCTGTATCGTTCCGGTTGATGCCATGACGAGTAATGGCCATGAGCAGACCACGTTGTGTCATGATGTCGACAAGCAGCGCCATGTGTCGGTGGTTGACGTACGAACCATCAAAGGACAAAACCATACCGAGTTCTTTGAGGAGACCAGCACGGGCAGCCTCAATACCGAGGACGCCAAGCACCTCAATGAAGGAGTTGGAATATGTTGTAGTCGAATCCACTCCGTCGATGGCAAGTACGTCGGCCAAAGCTGTACCAGTGGTGTCGAGAACCCACTCTTTGCACCGAGGATCGTCCCTGGACAAGATAAGTGATCTGTCCTCGTTTTCTACGACAATATTGTCTTCTCGGATGAAGGCACGCTCAACACCACGCACGCCGCGCAGGGTAACATCGTCAAGAAGATGCTTCTCAAGCTTACGCATCCAGCGTTCATCACGCTCATCTTCGTCCTCGTCGTCTTGCTTGAGATTCTGGTCCCAGATGAAGCGAACGCGCATGACTTGCTCATCCGCATTCTCGTCACTGAAAATGACAGCGAGGTTGGGTTTGAATTCTTCCTTGATCTTGCCAGCCACTTCTCCAATGGTGATGTTCTTGTCCAACAACTTCTTGCGGTCAAGAATCACACGTAGTAGCCACTTGGACTGTGATTCGATGACTTCGTCGTCTTCCGGGACGATGAAGTAAGATTCCACCATGTCCTGATCAGCCTCCACAAGGGTGGACTGGATGTCTGGATCGTAGTAGAGCTCGACCGACTGGGTCAACGAGCGAAGAGTCGTCAATTCAATCCGGCTACGGAGAACCTTGGCTTCCTGTTGGCCGCCCTTCTTGTCGATCTGGTGAACAAGCATGGATGGTGTCTTTATATTCGCTGCAATGTTCAGAATTTCCTTGAGACGGGGCACACCAAGTGTGACGTTCTTAGAAGACACACCGGCGAAATGGAAGGTGTTTAGCGTCATCTGGGTAGCTGGCTCGCCGATGGACTGAGCAGCAAGAACACCAACCATTTCACCAGGGGCAACGGCTGCTTTGAGGAAGCGGTCTTGCAGCTCACCCAGAACGTACTTGAGTACTTGTTTCGTCATATGGTTTTCCTTGACGAGACGCTTGAAAGCAAGGCGCGACCGCAAGTGGCACTTGAAAAGGTAAGTAGCGCTATCTTGTGCCTCAATGGAGAGAGGATCTTGGCCGCGGATGACAACGAGGGACTCAAGCAGTTCCTTGACTTGATTGATGGTATCGATAGGGTTGAGGTCGCTGACGCCATCCGCCTTGATACCAAAGCGAGCACTGGCCGAGTCGATCATGCGGCCTATGTTGAGAGGCAGCTGGAACTGTTGGCTGTCGTCTTGGCCGATTACGCCTCGCAAGTACTCTCGATCTCTCTTGATTTCTTCAAATTCGGCATCAAAGTGTCGTTGTACGTCGACGTCGCCCTGATACTCATTTGCTCCTGCAAGCTGCTTTGGTCCGAGCGGGGGAATGTCCGTACTCAGGACGTCCATTTTGTACGTCTTTTCGAAAGCAGCGTCCGATGAGGTGATGGAGTCGAGCTTCTGCTTCTCGATGAAGCCACCGTCCAGACCATCTTCGCCGTAGATGAATTCGATGATGTCGCCTAATGAGTTTCGTACTGTACCATCGTATTTGACCATGACATCTTCAAGTGCCTTGACGAGACGACGTTGAATATAACCAGTTTCAGCGGTCTTGACTGCTGTATCAATGAGACCCTCGCGACCAGCCATGGCGTGAAAGAAGAACTCTGACGGGGTCAGACCTCGCAAATAGGAGTTCTCAACAAAGCCTCGCGACTCGGGAGAGTAATCGTCCTTGGTGAAATGTGGCAAAGAGCGGTACTTGAAGCCGAAGGGAATACGCTGACCTTCGACAGCCTGTTGGCCAACAAGGGACACCATCTGCGAAATGTTGACAGTCGAACCCTTGGATCCCGAGATGACTGTTTGCACAACGTTGTTGAAATCCCTCAAACTTTTCTGGGCTGCTGTGCCACCATCTTCACGGCCTTCATTCAGAAACTTCTGGACCTTGGACTCAAAAGTGCCACGAATTGTCATACCGGGCAAAGGTTCCAGCTCATCTTTTGTGGCCGTTCTCACGATGTCCTCAACCTTGGCTTTCGCCTTTGCAACTCCGGCAGCGATCTTGTCCGCTGTGGCGGGATCCGGGACGGCGTCACCGATGCCTAAACTGAAGCCATGATGCAACAACCACCAATTGACAATGCGCTGACAGGCGTTGAAAAACTTCACGGCAGCTTGAGAGCCCAGCTCGTTGAAAATGATGTGGATGACACCGCCGGCCGAGGCACCAACGATCTTTTTGGTGACAGATCCGAGCACAAGCTCTCCGTTCATAATCATCAAACTCTTGTCTTGTAAGTCGTTGTACGGAGAAGGCTGTGAGTCATCGTCCTTTCGGAAAATGTTGACCTCTTTGGGAATAGCCATGCTGATAATTTGCTTGCCAGTCCACAGCGGACGAGGCTTGAGTATGGCAGGCTCTGGAACGATGCCGTCCCAGTCGGGAACCCACATCATGATATTCATAACCTGTTCGATGGGTACAAAGTTGTCGCGACGACTCATCTTGTAAACGCCGAGTAGGGTGTCCTGCACAATACCCATCAAAGGCTGGTTCTTCTGAGGTGACACGATTTGTCTGGGGACCATGCAGAGATTCTGGATTTCTGCACGAGTTTCGTCGCTTTGCGGCACGTGAAGGTTCATCTCGTCGCCGTCGAAGTCGGCGTTGTATGGGGACGTGACTGACAAGTTGAGGCGGAAAGTAGAATACGGCATCACTTTGACGCGGTGACCCATCATGGACTCCTTGTGTAGGGAAGGTTGTCGGTTGAAGATAATCACATCGTCATCATCGATGTGTCGTTCGACCTTCCAGCCGTACTGCAATCGCAGATCATCAAGGTTTTTGTTGTGTTTGAGATCGAGACGAACTCCGTCAGCTTTGATGACATAATTGGCACCAGGGTGCTGGTTTGGACCATTGCGGACAAGTGATGTGAGCTTGCTGATGTTGAACTTGGTCACGACTTCCGGATAGGTGAGGGTACGCGCAATGGAGCGGGGAACACCGACCTGGTCCAAGGACAGGTTGGGATCGCCAGTGATGACGGTACGGGCGGAGAAGTCGACACGCTTGCCCATCAAATTGCCTCGAAGTCGGCCCTCCTTGCCCTTCAAGCGACCTCGGATCGTCTTTAGCGGACGGCCAGACTTCTGCATAGCTTGGGGAACACCGTTGGCGTCATTGTCCATGTAGGTAGCAACGTGGTACTGGACCAAGGCCTCGAACTCGTTGAGAACGTGCTGCGGTGAACCGTCTTGAATGCACTCCTGCACACGGCCGTTGGCACGGATGATGTCGCCGAGCTTGTATGTCAGATCGTCCTCTCCACGCATGCCCTGACCAGTTCCGTCGACAGAGATACTAGGCCGCACGGGAGGGGGCGGTACAGGCAACACAGTCATGATCATCCACTCGGGGCGGGCGTAGTCGGCATTGAGCCCGAGCAGCGCCAGGGTGTTGTCAGACAGAAGCTTGAAGATGTTGAGTGCGTTCTGTGGGGTAATGACCTCTTTGGTCTCGCCCTGACCATCGTCGTCCTCCTTTTTCTTGGCCTTGTAGGTGGCAGTCAGCTTGAGGCCTTCCTTGCGGATCGTGTCTGGTTGGTGGTTGCCGCAGCCGCCGTGAGCGATCTTGGCCTGCTTCTTCGGGTCTTCCTCGTTGACATCCTGCTCACAAGTCTTCCGTCCGCGCGCCAGACGCCAGATTTTGTCGAAGCGCTTCTTCGCATCCTTCGTCTTGACGGCTTGCGCCCAGTCTGGATGGTTCTAGATGTCGCAGTCAGCACACAGGTTCTGAATTCTGGTAACTATGTCTTCACAAGGAAGACTTACGTAGTCAGCCAGGATCAGTCCGCAGTTGTGGCACACGGTCTCAAGGAGCTTCTTGATCTTGACGACGAAACCTGTCATAGTCAGCACTGCACTGTATTGCAGGATGATCACGGGCACTCACCGACGTGGAAGACGGGAGTGGCGAGCTCAATGTGGCCAAAGTGACCGGGGCACGTCTGGATGTCCTCCTTGCAGGTGGCGCACGAGTACATGCGGTCGATGGTGCCGAGCTTGGGGTCGTTGAGACCCTGTTCACGCGGCTTCTGGTGCTGCTCGTCCATGGTCTCGGGGTAGATGATGTGCACGACGCTCATGGCCTTGATCTCCTCGGGCGACAGTAGCCCGAACTGGATCTCCTTGATGGTCCGGAGAGGGCATTTTGACTGTACAGGCGCGCCGGGCGGCATGTTGGCGATGGGTGAAGGAAATCGCGGGCGCGAGGGTTGCTGAGGTCGGTTTTATCCGTCGGCGCGGGTGGCTCAGGCCGGCGCGGTGAGAGCGGCGCTGCGGCCCTGGAGCAGCTCCTCCACGTAAGGTGTCGGACGCAAGGCTGCCGTGGTAGCGATGTTGTTGGCGGGTCGCGTCTAGTGCTGTGTCCACTGCGCCTCGCGTGGAAAGAGATGCGGTGGAAGAATGGCTGCGCGGAAAAGGGCTGCACGGGGGGTCGCAGTCGTCGCGCTGGGCAGCGGAAGCGTGCGCGCGGTCTGAGGGCACTCGGACGAGCGCAGGCGGGTCCGTAGAGGTGTGTGACGCGCTCGCTGATAGCAGGGCGGTCGGGGGAGATGGGGGTGTATTGCGTGGGCGTGAAGTCGTCAGGATCACCTTCGTTTCTTCTGGTCAAAGGCGTCAAAGGATAGCGCGGCCTTGGCACCGGCGCTAGGACCTAAGCGGCTCAGCCTCACTCGCTCACTGCATAGCACAAAGGAAGTGATAGCATGTCACAACTGTGCGTAGGACAAAGATGCTGCCTATCTCACTGCACGCAGCTTCGATTCTCTTCTGTAATACCGCGGTGAATTCACTTGTCGTGACTCTTTTCGTCCTCGCGCATCCATGTGTGATGCCTTGACTGACTCATACGTCCAGAGGTGCTAGGACAAGGCAGCAGAGAAAAGAAATACTTCTATTGCAATACATTACTTATTGCCCATCGTAGCTGGGAATCAGAGCCAGGCCTGGCGCTCATCCACAAGCTTCGAGAATCCGTCAATACCATAGACAAGACCCTTCCTCATCAGACTAGAATCAGCAGATAGCTTGGGTGCCTTATTCCACTGCGAGCTAAACACTTGGGCATTGATTCGGATACTGAGCATGGGAAATCTCTCCCAGCTTGGCGAGGATAGGACTGATACGAAATGACCAATCCTTGACCGGAGCGAATTATCCCAGCGCATTTGTGTCAGATGTACCGCAAAATATTAACATGGTCAGAGGTCGAACTATCTTCGTTTAGCTGCTTCTTGACACATAGAAACAGGTCGACGACGGGAAGGTTACCATCTGCTGCCATCTAAGCAGCAAGGATTTCGTCCAAGCGTAAAGTGCGCTCCCCAAGTTGCCGCAGTAAGTCGAGGCGCCCGTTCGTTGTATATCATTATTGGCATTGCAAGTGGCTCGAGGAGCCAAAAGGCCGGAATCCTGATGTAGAGCACGATCAGAGTTGTGCCACCAATGCCGAGCGAGGTCAAAGTGAACGATTTGGCGACGTCTCTGAGATGGAACAGTATTTTGGGGTCTACATCATCGATATGTATGGGCTTCCACAAGTCTGTACCAAAGTGACCCCGTTAGCAAAGCCATTATCAAGTATTCGTGTAAACGGGTGTTTGTGCACTGACAATTGATGGTCGACTAGCGTACCATAACCTTAGCGTACCATTCCCTTAGCGCATCGCGTTGTCACCTGACCCAGCAGTGCACTCCAGCTCCCGCACACCCTGGGTATTCACAACGAAGCTGAAACGAACAATGAATTTTGCTCTGTGCGACCCCTTCATACTCGCTCAAGACTGCCCTGACGTGATTACGGGACGGCTCCGCAGCGGGTATGTGCAGACGAACCATGTGCGAACTGCAGAATGTTCGCTAACCTCGGACCTACATCCTCAGACACGCGACGTCGATCCGCTTCAGCCACCGCGGCGACCTGCTTGCCTCTGGCCGTGTAAGCCTTCCAGCATTCTCCCCCCGCCATTGCGACTGACGCGCGACAGCACGATGGCATCGTCGTCATCTTCGACATTGAGACCAACGGGGTGGCGCGCAAGCTGCGCGGCCACACCCGCCAGGTGCAGTCGCTCAGCTGGTCCATGAACGACCGCTATCTGCTCAGCGCGGGCCAGGACTGGAAAGTGGTGCTCTGGGACCTCAAGGACGGCTCTAGAGTGCGCACCGTCCGATTCGAGGCTGCCATTTTCATTGCGGAGCTGCACCCCAAAAACCAGTCAGTGTCTTCATCGGGAATACGTGCAAGATCTAAAGTTCGTCCAGCATGGTCTTTGTGGCCGCCCTCTTCGAAGACCAGCCAGTCATCGTCGACATCTCCGCCGAAGTCCCAGTCAAGCTCTCTCTCTCGTCCGCGCCGCGCAGGTCGCAGCTCGAGCGCGACCATGCCACCGAGAAGCAGACGGCACAGGACGCCAAGCAGACCACCACCATGACACTCTTCACTCCTTCGGGCGAGCACATCATCGCGGGCACAAACAAGGGCTGGCTGAACATAATAGAGACCAAGACACGCGAGGTGCGCTATTCGTTCAGGGTCACCAACAACATTATTGTATACATCCGCTTGACACCGTCTGGGCGCGACGTCGTCATCAATTCCAGCGACAGAATCGTCCGAACACTGCATCTACCCGACCTCACAGACCCCAAGTTCGACTTTGACACCCTGCAGCTCGACGTAGAGCACAAGTTTCAGGATCTGGTCCAGAGACTCTCATGGAACCACGTCTCGTTCAGTCCTACTGGCGAGTATGTCACTGCGTCTACCTGGATGAACCATCATATCTACGTTTGGGAGCGTGGGCAAGGCAGTCTGGTCAAGATTCTCGAAGGCACCAAGGAAGAACTCTCCGTGGTAGAGTGGCATCCGTTTCGGCCATTCGTCGCAGCCGTTGGCGTTGACTCTGGCCGCGTCTGGCTGTGGTCCATATTGCAACCCCAACGTTGGTCAGCCCTCGCTCCCGACTTTGTCGAAGTGGAAGAGAACGTTGAGTATATTGAGCGAGAAGATGAATTCGACATCCAGCCGCTCGAGGAAATACACAAGCGGCGTCTAAACCAAGAAGACGAAGAGGTGGATGTGCTCACCGTTGAGCCCATAAAGACCTCCACACTCGAATTCGGCCCGGCCGGAGAACCAGAGTTTCGGATGCCGGTGTTACTAGATATTGAGGCTAGTGATAGCGAGGATGAGGTAGTTGCTGTCGGCGCTGGTCAATTCAGACGCCGAAGCCCGGGCGCGGGAAGAGAATGGATGAACGATGGAGATGAAGTAGCAATCAGTGGCGATGAGACACGAAGGGCGAATGGCGCCACAAGCCAGAACGGAACCAAACGACGGCGTTGAACTGGCTTCGGAATCCAAATAAGAAAGATAAGCCTAATGCCGATCCCATCTTTCTGCATTGCACGGTTGTCCTCCATACCCATATCTATAAACGCCGAGAGCATTTACAGTAGCGCCCATAGAAAGAAGACCAAAAAAAAGTGACCACAACAACTGAAGACATATCGGCGTATACTTTTGGGCCATACATGTCCAGCTAAAGCAAGAGACCCAGTCCAGGGTCAATCACCATCAGGTCTGGGAACAACATGTGAAGAAGTCGAGCTGCTCGCGCCTCACTGCAGTGCTAGCACAGGCGATATGAAGCTAGAACTTTCTATTTTACAACATCTTGTAGCAAGAAAGGGTACAAGTATCTTTTAAATGGGCGCTACTAATATGGGAAGTCACGAGGGCCGGGATTACTTAATGCACAGACACTCCACCAAATAGCATAGATACGCCACCGGATATACTTTGCCTATATACTTTGCCTATATCTATCGTTCTGGCACCAGCCAGATGGGATGCTTCCATGTCGATTTTGAAGTTTGAAGTTATTGCGGAAGTTTGGCAGCAGCACTTCGAGCTCGTCGTACCTGCCAATTGCCCTTAAGGCAATACCGCGGTCGAATGACGGGAAGATTATGCAACGGACCGAGTCCTACTTTGCGTTCAGTTCAACGGGCCCGAGGTCCTTCCACTGTCAGTCATGCGCCCCGGCTGCTATTGGAAATGGCAATGAATGATGCGCACCGGAATCGAACACAAGTTTTAAGCACCGAGGCTCGACAGCGTAGTTTATTACACTTTGACAACACCGACAGGACATCTTATCTGCTGCGACCCCAGCAATTAACATGGGTGCAGCGCGAATATATTCAAGTACTAGCAGAGCTCAACTTACTTTGCGCATGTAGTTGCGAAGAGGGTTTTGGAGCATTGCAGGGTTTGCAGCGAAGCTCTTCACGCACGCGAGGGCCTTCACCAGTGTCCCACTGGACAAGTTCAGGTGCGGTTCTCAAAGCATGCTCGCCAATTGGGCTGATCGTCCGAGGCCCGTAGCGCGGCAGTGGCGAAGTTTCAGGTTCATGGTGCTGTCTTGGCATTTGGCTAGCGTACGCCTCCCGCGTTCCTGCAGGTGAAGCACATGGCGGCGCAGTCAACAGGGAACGTCTTACATGGCCAAATGCGAGGCCGCCAGACATTGCATCGCAAACGGAGTACATGATGTGCCCGAGGCGGCAGCAGCATCGCGCACAACGTTCATCTTGTCCTATTCGTGGGTGATCGGCACCGCCTGTTTGTAGTCCATCGCGCGGCAGCCAATGGCGATCAAGATCTCGCATTCCTGCACTAGAGCGACTCCTTAATCTGCAGGGTCACCACCTCGTGCACTTCACCTTCAGTTACTCAAAACACGGCCCTGACGCTCCCTTGGGTGGCATTTCCCCCTCGTTCCCTTTTCTCGTTTGCGAGAGCCACGCTCCTTCACCTGTGTATCCCAGCCATTCCTTACCACCTCAGCGCGTCTGGTATACGTGCGACCCACACTCTTTCAACAGTACATACACACTACCGCCGAAGCTATTTCAAGCGTCATTCCAGGACACGGCAACATGAAATCACTCACCCTTCCCACCATTGTGGCGCTCGCAGCCCTCGTTCCCACGTCGCTGGCCCAGACGCACACCGACTGTTTCCCACTCAACACCACAGGATGCCCGTCAATGCAAGCCCTGGGCAGCAATGCCACCTTCCTCTTCAACAAGACCGGTATCCCGTCTAACGACAAAGTATGGCGCAAACAGAACAACGGCAAGATCGACTGGGACGAGAAGGGCGGCGCGACATTCCAGATCGAGCGCTCCGGCGACGCACCCATGGTGCAGTCCAAGTTCTACATGCTGTTCGGCCGTCTTGAGGTCGTCATGAAAGCTGCAAAGGGCCGGGGCATCGTCAGCAGCGCTATTCTGCAGTCGGAAGCCCTCGACGAGATCGACTGGGAGTTTTTGGGCAGCAACACCACGCACACGATGACTAACTACTTCGGAAAGGTTAAACTTGCGCTTTTAAACTGGCCTGAGGATGTTTGCTGACATCGTATTAGGGTAATACGACTGCTTTCGACCGGGGAATCAATTACAAGATGGATTCAGCACCACAGGACGACTTCCACAACTACACCATTGACTGGACTAAAGACCGCATTCAGTGGTGGCTCGACGGCAAGATGCTGCGCGAGCTTGTGCCCGCGCAAGCGCTCAACGGCAAGAATTACCCGCAGACACCCATGAACGTCCGACTTGGTGCGTGGGCTGGTGGAGACACGAGCAACAACGATCCCGGTGTTGTAGAGTGGGCTGGCGGCAAGACCGACTTTGGGGCTGGCCCTTTCACCATGATGGTCCGCGAGGTCATGGCGCAGGATTATACAGACGCAAAGGAGTATTCGTGGAAGAATATGGATGCCTCTGGCTCATGGGAAAAGGTCGAGGTGATCAAGTCAGTCAATCTCTCCATACGTCCCTATAGCTCCACTGACTCTTTCTGAGGGGCGGCAAGTCCAAGGTCCTCGAAGAAATCCAAAAGCCGTCGGGCGTGCGCAATCGCTGGGCCGCTCTCCCACAAGGCGCCAAGATCGGTATTATTGCTGGCTCCCTTGGAGTCTTCGCCATACTGGTCTGCCTCATGGCTTTCTGCTGCATCAAGCAGCGCCGCGCTGGTCGCAAGGAACATGCTGCTCTCTTGGCAGATGAACAGAAAGAGGCGGCCGAGCTGCAGGAGTACAAGAGACAGATGCAGAGCGGCAAATTCGGCTTTGGAGGGGGAAATTATGGCAGAGTCTAAGGCAGAGGAAGAGCCTAAAGCGGATGGGTCTTGTATTATATTGAGATCCCGAGTGCAGCGGAGCAGCGGGACGGTCATGTCTGCGTCACGACGAGTGTTTAGTTTGTTTGCTTCATATACCCTTGTTCTTCCGGATTTCACTACCAAGGCTATAGTCGCTTTTGTTTGGTTAATGACTCCGTGGCTTGATGCCATAGAGGCATCAGCTTGTCCCGATTTTTTCAAGAAGCTATTGATCCCTTGAACCTTCTACACCTTAGCACCTCCTATAAGCCTAAGCACATGTGTCAATGTTCAGCAATGTCTCTAGCATCTACTGAGTGCCTCCGGGCTACCCCATTGAGGCTGTCCTTACTACATTGGCAAGGTGCGAATACATTCGCGCTACACTGAACAGTGTTTAGCAGAGGTTCCGTTGTACATTTTTACCCAGCGATGACGGAAAGGCTGATAGGGGGTCGTTCAAGGCGCAGTGACAACAAAGAAAATCTCGAGGTGGCACAAAGACCAGTCTCGAACCATACGATCATTCTCACTTGATGGCGAATTGGTCCAGAGCGCTTCTGATTGGAAATATCGGGACGGGGAACATGGCAGAAGCAGTGGGCACCCGCGCCGACTTCATCGATTCATTTTGAAAGATAACAGCAGGGGTACGACAGATCAAATCTAGGCTTCGCTTTACTGCGTGAGTAGCCCAAACTAGTAGAAAACAACATAAATCTCCTTGGTAATACGTGGCCGAATGACACCCTACATTCCTATTTATATTATGCCTAGAAGTATAGATATCTGCACAATGCCACATTTGTCTAGTTGCATAAAAGATTTCAGAGTTGTTTTAAACCCTTTAACTTCAAACACATCGTTATAATGTAAGAGATGCGCCGTGCTGCAGGTGAACGTAAGTAAGAGGGTTTAGAGGCGCAGTTAGTCTAAATAACGCGCAGCCATGTCACTCTCGTGAAGGAAGTAAGGAATATGAGAAGGGTATGGTCGTTGAAGTTGAGTAGACTGTCCCCTGAATTTGATAATAATCATCTAGGATGTAAACGTTCGTTAGATGAATAATCAAGCCAATTTCTCACTAGTTGCAGAGTAGCCTGCGTACACTAGAAGCCCTGTAGTCCAAAACGTTTACAGTAGTTGGTAAATTCGTCACATGCATTAAACCGTCACTGTTTATCATCATGATCATACTGGCGTAGATCATATTCTTAAAGTGCTAAGTTATAACCCTTGAAGAGTGCCTGCGATGTGTTTTAGAATTTATACCTAGCGATGCATGTTTAATGAGCATAAGGCAAGCTCTTGTCTGTTAGGCTTGTATTGTGGCTTGTATTGCGCAGCCCCTTAAACCATCTCGACTAGTCTCTGCAACACCTAAACCTGGTTTCGCGGTTTTCATTAGTTCTCGATCTTTCAAGATATCCCGACTAAGGAAATCGTCCTCTTTGTCCTCGGTCAAGTTAACCTTGATCTGATGCGCTTACTCTCCCGCAATCAGAGTTCATCCATCGATATTCAAGCACCGCATCCTTGCAAGTATGCAGTGTTTCTTCCAGGATTGGCAAAAACGGTTTCATGGGTTCAGCGCGCACTATTTCGGCACGGATGCCTGGCGACTCACGTTCATTCCTCGAAAAACTTGTTCTGTCTACCTGCTCTTGATTAAAAGAGCGCTAGCTGGTGTATTGATACTATCCAATATGCTCCTGTGGGTCAAGACTAGTGATTTCGGTTATAGACGTTTGTTGAGACTATGGAAGACCTGTCTTAGCTTGAGTAGGTCCTCTATTGTAGCACTGAAAGGATTGCATGCACAGTCATTGCGACCTGTAGAGGACTGTGCATTGGCGGCATTTGCTATGGACAAATCTAAGTTCTTAGTGCGGAAGCTAAGATAGCATGCGGTGCTCGAAATTATAGGTTACATGCATACATGTGAGCGCCGAATCAGTACGTGCTCTAGAAGGAAGATCTTGGGCTATAGATGCGCATTTGCATCAAGCTAATTCTGTTGGGGATGCAAAAACAAACGTGGGCTGTAATCTGTATGTTGATTTTGAAGTTGTTTGTCACTGTGAGACAGAATACATTGTTTGTATACGACATGGAGGCATTTGCCCGGAAGTTGAAATAAGCTTGGCTCTCAATTGACTTATCGAGGTGTATATCTAGAAGCTAGGAGAGCGGCACTGGCGTTAAAAAGTCAAGGTTGTCGCTCGGCCTGAGGATTGTTACGACATGCCAATCGTAAATTAGTTACCTAGCGTTGGCGGAGTCAGCTCATCAACAGTCTATAAATGGTTCAGAAAGAATGTCCGGGTTCGCGAGTAAGTGCTGCAGTGTGCGATGTAAAATTTGACTTATTAACAATATATAGTAGCGGTACTACCAAGTGGAAGAGCGGCCGCCTCTATCTGCTACTACCGGACGTGTGCATCTCTTTTGAAATAACATCATCACCAATTTGCTACCTCAAGTTCAAGCACAGCGCGGATATGTCCAAACGCCACCAGGGCCATAAGGACTGCTCAACGGAAAAGCCTAGAGGCCCTAAATGCGTTATACAGGTTCTACTGCAGATGCAAACTTGCGCAAAGGCATTCGGTAGTGTCCCACCAGAGGAATCAAGGTATAGGAAGGGAACAACAAATCTAAGCCACTTATATACAACCTCTAGGGCAATGGCGGAAAAAGCTCCTAGCAGAGAAGAGGGAAAGGTACATATAGAAAGCTTGTTGTACAACACGGAACTTCGACCTGGTGCAAGCTACGATGAGGTCCGACCATGTACATTCGAAGACTTTTACTTGAAAAGCTTTCTCAAACTCGAACTCCACCGTCTTTTGTCCTTCGAGTCATGTAAAGCGCTCTCTCCTGCGCTCGTCGTTGGCCTCTGGTCCAAGGTTTCGCCCAATCCAGCACTGGTCAGAGGCCGGTGACTGCTCTTGGGCCGGTGAAGCGACCATCGCTTTGACGAAGAGAGAGGTGATGAAGTCATTGGGCGCTCTGGAACTCCTGAGCTATCATTAGACAGTTGTGTGTCAGGTGAAAAGTGTATCGTATGCCGAGATCTTGCTGTGCCTGGCGAAGCAAACAAGCCTCCCGATGTTGCTGGCCGTGATGGTGTTGTAGGTGGTGACATAGCCCCGTCGGTATCCATGATTGCAGAGGTACGCAGGCCGGTAGATGGGCGGTTCTTTCTAAGAAGAGCACGATGACGATGACTGTCTCCTGTCAGTATATAGCAACGACGCGGCATATGATGAACTCACGGCTTACTCTGCTTCTCCAGTTGGTGAAGCTGTATCTTGCTGTCCTTTAAGCTCTTGCGCAAATCGCTGCGTGCCTTTTTGTTGTCCTTCAGTTGAATTGCTTGTTCATCTCTCAACATGCGTATCCTCTCGATTTCTTTTGCCCATGCATCTAGGTCTTCCTGCTTCGACTTGGTGCTGGCACGTGTGTCAGGCCGCTCGTTGAGAACGCTCGCATGGCTAATGCTGCCTGGCCTGCTGAGTGCACTAGCAGCTCTCGTGCTCTGAGTATGCGTACTCGAGCCACCAGAAAGAATTGATGATGGCCCTGTCCTGCTAACATCCGACTTGATTGGTGTCGCCGCTTCGTTGTCATCCACAGCTGCTTCCACTGGCTCTTGCCACTCTCTGAGTGTTTCAAGATGGCGCACTTTCTCTTGAAGTGTTGCGACCAGGCGTTCGAAAGCCTTCTTATCTTGTCTCAAAGCCTCCACTTCTTTCTGCAACGCTGCAAATGCTGAGGCAGACTCTTCCCTGTGGTCTCGAAGTCCATCTATCGCCGCATCTTTGGCTAGCAGCTCATTTCGCAAGCGATTAGCACCATCTTCATGCTGCTCTTGAAGCTGTCTCTCATACTTGGACCTCAAATCGTTGTATGCAGAGTTCATAGACCTCATTCGTTTGTCACTTGATGACTTGAGTTCGGAGACGAACTTCTCTTTGGTTGACAATTCCTCCATCAACTCGGATTGACTTTGCGTAAGCTCCTCCAGCTGCTGTGACTGCTGGTCGACTTGCTTATGCAGAATCGCGTTCTGGTCGGTCAACAATCCGAGCTCATTGATCTTCTCTGAAAGCCTGC
The DNA here is from genome assembly GCA_001748405.1 of Paraphoma sp. B47-9. Taxonomy (NCBI): domain Eukaryota; kingdom Fungi; phylum Ascomycota; class Dothideomycetes; order Pleosporales; family Phaeosphaeriaceae; genus Paraphoma; species Paraphoma sp. B47-9. The sequence continues at coordinate 25,161 of BCLK01000354.1, read as the reverse complement.
GCTTATATTTTAGCTTGGCATATCTGGCTGCATCGAGCTTGGCCTGAGACTCATCAACGAACTCTTCAAGACGCTTTTCGCTGTGCTCAAAAGCCGTTTCTGCTTGGGCCATATCTTCCTCCACTCGCTCTAAGAAAGCTTCGAGGCGCTTGTTGGTGTCTCGTACAGCTTGCATTTCATCTTCAGCTGAATTTACTTTCTCTGCCATGTCTTTCTCAGCTGCAGTAAGCCTTGTATTGGCCTCGCGGAGATCATTCATCTGCCTGTCGAGCTCCTCGATGCGTGAAATAGTGGCTGCAGCTGCAGTGTCGGCTTTCTGACGAGTTTCGTGTAATTCACGCTCAGCATTGGAGACGCGCTGCGTCGCATCCCCGTGTTGCTCCGTGAGTGTTGTATTTGTTTCATGCAATTTGCGCACTTCGTCGGACTTCTGTGTAAGTTCTGCTGTCAATTCTGCCTTTTGTGATTCCATTGTCGTCATGACTAAGCGTGCAGCGACCAACTCTTCTGAATGCTTTTCAACTTCGCTCATCCGCTCCCGGGATGCGGTGAGCTCCACTTGAGCTGTGTCGAGTTTGCTCTGGAGTGCCTCTCTACCTTCACGAGCCTCTACGAGCTCTTTCTCTCGTGCGGTAAGCTTGGAAGCTAGTGTCACTGCCTCGGCTTCAACGGCTTGTAGTCGCGCCTGGGTGAAATTGACCTGATCGTCAAGCTCAGCACGAGCACTCTCCGACGCGTGGAGGCGGGCTTCAGCCTGAAGCCGGGAACGTTTAGCTTCGGTGATCTCCGCTTCGAGGGCTGAAAGGTCTGATCCTATGCGGCTGGCCTCTGCCTCTACCATGACTAGCCGCGTTTGAGCAGTTTGGAGGTCATCTTCAGTAGCTGTTCTTGCTGCCATAACTTCGCGCAATCTTGATTCAGTCTCCTCCTTTGACTCCTGAACATCAGTAAGACGATCATGCAAATCGGCGACCTCGGCACCTGAGGCGGCACCATCCACCTGCGCGATGCGTAGGCTTTCTTCGACTTTACTCATCGCATCGCGACTGTCTTTGAGCGCCAATTCAAGCTCTGTGGTGAGCGTACTAAGCTGGTTACGTTCCTCAAGTACAGCGCTCAGTCGCGACTCCATCTCTGCCTTGGCTTGCTGACTCTCTCTGATCCTAGATTGAAGATTAGTGATTTGAGCATTCAAATCTGTGCTCTCCGTAGCAGCGAGATTCAACCGAGTGAAGGCCTTGTCCAATTCCGACTGGATATCTTCCTTTGATCGCAAAGTAGCTTTGAGTCGATCGTCTGTATCATTCTTGGAGACGTGCAATTGCTCCAATTCCGCTTGTAAAGAAGCTTTCAGTTGCTCGGAAGCTTTGAGGGTCGCTTGGAGACTGGCCACAGAAAGCTGAAGCTCGCGATGCTGTTCATTATGCTGTCGCAACTCTTCCGCACGTAGGGCATCTGCTGCTTGCTTCTCACTCCGGACCTGCTCGAGCTCGTCCTCCAGGTCTAGCCGTCTCTTTTGGGAATCCTGTAGCTGCTGCTCGTGGATCTTCTCGGATGCCTTTAGTTCGCCGAGTTCCGAGTGGTTCATTCGTTCGAGCTCCCGCAGAGTAAACAGTGTCTGCCGAGCATCTCTGAGGTCCGCCTCAATCGCTGCCTTATCGTCGCATAGAACCTCGAACTCAGTCTGGGCTTTCGTTTCTGCACGTTCCAACGTTGCTATACGACTTTGAGCGGCCTGTAGCTCGAGTTGAAGACGGGCTTTGTCGCTCTTCTCCTGATCCAGAGCATTGGTTGCGCTACGGAGCTGTTCCTGCACTTTGGTTTTTTCATTCTGCACTGATGTTAAGTTGGCAGATATGCGATTGCGTGCCTGGAGCTCCATATCTCGAGCAGCTCCAATGGTTGCAACTTCTGTTCTCAGCGTGACTAGCGCCTCGTCAATGTTTCTCTTGCTACTCTCTGCCTGCTGAAGCTGCTCACGCAGAGTTGTTACGAGGCTTCCGCCAGTCTCAATCCTTTTGGCGCTGTTTGCAATCTCCTGCTCGTGCTCGATAATTTTCTTCTGCAGTATCTCCTCGTACTTTGAGCCACGGTCGAGGCGCAACTGCATGTCGTCTAGCGCCGTCTGTCTAAGCTCGAGCTGTTCGCGTAATGTCTTCTCCTCGCGCTCCGCAGTGTCGAGCTTCTCTTGCAGATCCGTGGAGAGATCCTGCAACCGCGCCGTACGGATGCCGAGCTCTTTCAGCTCATCATCACGGTCTTTCAGCTGCTGGGCATATCCAGCTGTCTCCTTCTGTAACCTGCCGATTTCTTGTTCCTTGTGCCCATTGCCTTGCTCGAGTGCCGTCAATTCCTTGTTCTTCAGTCGCAGTCTCTGCTTCAAGCCATCTTCTAGCCCCGTGGAAACTTCCAGCTGCAGTCGCGTGGACTCAAGAGTCTCTTCCACTTCGGAGCGAGCCTTCTCAAGCGAGGTGATTCGGGCCTGATGCTCCTTGATCTCCTTCTCCAAAGTGCTTTTGGACGTCTCGAGGGCTCTGCCGTCTTCCTTGCTCTTTGCACACTCGACTTGCAGTTCATTGATGCGGCGCCGACACGCAGAGAGAGCCTGGTCCGATTCGCGCTTCGCGCGAATGAGACGGCTATCAGAAGTTCTGACATCGGTAGGCGAAGCGAGGCCTGGAGTGAGCTCCCAATCCGTCTCGTTCCAAGACGAGGAGGTCGATCGCGGGGGAGTGCGGGGATCGGAAAGGGCTGTCATGGATAAGTTGGAGAGACGGGTGGGCGGCGACGGCGGAGGGGAGAGCGGGTTGCGCGGGCGGCGGTGCTGGGCTTCGGCGGGGCTGGCATCTGTGCGATTGTGTCAGTCAAGTTGCGCGCCAGATGTATTGCACTCACATTGCAGGGTCAGCATCGAGGCTCGTTCAAGCGCCTCGAGGATTTCCTTGTTCCGTCCCTCCTCGACGCGCAGGGCTCGCTGCAACACCTCGACGCGCTTCTCGGCATCCCTGCCCTCAAGATAGCTGCTTTTCCTGCTCTTGGCCAGATTCCTTGCGCTCGTGGCAATCTGACGTTCCTTGACCGAGATGTTGACGGCCATGCGGAAGGCCAGGCGTCTGAGCGAGGCGACGGATCGCTTCGCCTCGGCGCCCGCGACCTGGTGCGCCTTGAGCTCGGCGCGTAATGTGTTGCGCTGGGTCTTCATGTAGTTGAGATGGGCCCAATTGGAGATTGGGGTGAGGGCATCGTCCTTGAGCGCGGCCGGGTCGGGCGACACGGCTCCGTCGAGGTCTGGGGGGTTGCGGTTGACCACCCCCCAGTAGTCGACGAAGCTGTCCGCCATGGAGGACACGGAACGCTCCATGTGCGGCGTGGCGGGGGCCCGCGATCTGCTTCGTCTCACGATGCCGGCGGGCAGCAGGTTTTCGACGGCAGAACGAGCACGACTGGGTGCGGTGGGTCGGTCCCGATCCGGCGGCCGAGCTTCAGAGGCCATGGTGTGCGTGCGGGCAAAGTAGTCATGGGTCGGGCTGGTGCAATGGTCTTGGAGCTTCTCTAGAAATTTTGCGGTAGGAATGGTGGCTGGGGGCTCTGCCACGCGGTTGTCGCTCTTGTTGTTGCTGTCGTGTGCCGTGTCGTCAGGGCTCATAGCCAACGCAGACGCCGGGCAGAAACAGGGGCAGCAGGCTGTCGGATGCGATAGTAACAGTAAGAATAATGACGGGATGCGAACAATGTACAGATAACAAAAAAAAAAGGACGGACGGGCAGCCGCAGGGACGTCGAGCAGGTGGCTCAGGAAAATAGCGCGGGGAGCAATGTACGGCAGTGGACCCACAAGCCTCACTCCGAGTAGTAGTGTTGTCTAGCAGCACGCGCGACAGCTGTCATGCCCGGAGAATGACGGCTGCTCGAGGGCAAGACGAGATGGGGGTTCAGAGGCACGGCATTCGAGGGCATGGCGACATGATGCACAATCCCGCCGCAGCCGTAGCCGTGCGCTGGCGGCTGCGCATGGATGGTCCTGGGCCTCACTGTGGCCTGCGGTCGTGCTGGCAAAGTCTCGCGATGGTGGACAGACATCGAACGCTAGCTGCACCCAAAAACCTGTATCCAGGGAACCATGCATGCGCATTCTCGTGGCCACCCCGAACCATTCTCGTCGTGCTCTGCATGTACCCCTACGGCATACCTCTCGAGACCATTCACTCCCTTCACGCGTGTCGCGGTCCTGGTGTATGGTTGCGTCCGACCACCCGATCAAGTCGTAATTTTGCTGTAATCCTGGTCGCGATCTCGTCAAACCATGTGAGATCGCCATGCTAACCGACGGGACCCTGCCACCCTGCTCCAATGATGCCTTCAACTTCACTGCTTGCAAGTCATGTTCACGTCTGCTCAAAGCTAATATGCATTGTCTATGCCACTACTTTGTGTACTTCTTCTGCAGGTGCTTGGCGATTGTCGTCAGCTGGATATTGCTGGTTCCCTCATAGATGGCACCAATCTTGCTGTCCCTAAAGAACTTCTCCGCCAGTCCCTCCCGCACGAAGCCCATGCCGCCCATCCACTCCACTGCCTGGCTCGATACCTTTCCTGCGACCTGTGACGAGTAGAGCTTAGCCATGGCAGCATCCATGACAAAGTCCTCCCCTGCTTCCTTCTTGCGCGCAGCATTATAAACGAGAGCACGCGCCGCTTGGATCTCGGTCCACGCCTGCGCAAGCTGGTGCTGCATGCCCTGAAATTCACCAATGAGCTGCCCAAACTGCTTACGGTCGTTCCACGCATAGCTAGCACTTGTCAGTAGATCCAAGAAGCAACATCTTCACTACACTTACCCAGCAGCATTTTCCCAAGCACCCAGCGCCAGACCAGTCATTTGCGCCGCGATGCCAATACGGCCCTCGTTCAACAGCCCTATAGCGTACTTGTAGCCCTCAAATTCCTTGCCGAGCAAGTTGTCTTTTGGAATCTCAACGTCGTCAAAGTTGATCACACAAGTGCTGCTAGCCTTGATTCCGAGCTTCTTCTCCTTCTTGGCAATCGAAAAGCCGGGCGTTCCTTTCTCGACAATAAATGCCGTGATGCCCTTGTACTTCTTGCTCGGGTCGAGGTTGGCAAATACGACGAAGAAATTGGCCTCGACGCTGTTGGTGATCCACATTTTGCTTCCGCTGATCTTGTAACCATTCTCTGTCCGTGTGGCTTTCGTGGCCAGGGCGAAGGCGTCTGATCCAGAAACCGGTTCTGAAAGGCAGAAAGAGCCAACGGTGTTGGTGGCCAGCTTGGGCAGCCACTCCTTCTTGAGCTTCTCTGAACCGTACTTGAGAATTGCCGTGTTCACCAAGGTGTTGTGGACGTCGCACATGACACTGACACTGGGATCCACGCGAGCGAGCTCCTCGATGGCGATGATGGCTGATGTGAAGTTCATGCCGGATCCACCGTACTCCTCGGGAATTTCGACGCCCATCAGTCCCTGCTCAAACAGTTGCTCTACTACTGCCGGATCCATGGACTCTGCTTCGTCCATCTCTCGTGCTTTGGGCAGGATGACATCGTTGGCAAACTTGGACACCGACTCGCCCATCAGCGTCTCGGTCTCGGAGAGGTGGGTGATGGGTGTTGGTGGGACGTCTGAAATATCTATCGCTTCTCGTCTTCTAGCCGTCGCAGACAGACATCGTATCCTATGGCAATTCAGTATTCTGTTCTCGCTTCTGAACCGATTCCTACGCACTGCGGGGCGGCACGCACTGTTGGTCGCAGGCTGCGTGTAGAAGATGTCGCGGTACGCACGAGCGGCCTAAGGGATCGTGAGATTGACGCCATTGTGGTTTGATGTGTCTGGAGAGATTAGACACGACTATACACAGGCCAGCGTGCGAAATGAATGTGCAAGTTCAATGTCGCCGCACAACCGCTCCTTGTGCCGAGGCAGCATAAGGTTTGCCGATCCCAAGCGCCTCCTCTCATCCCGGGTAACCAGCGGCCAGTGGAGGACGGCTATTGATCCGTGCCGTGCCACTGTCACATGCTTTCGCGTTGCATAACAATGATGGATGTATCAAAGTCTCATGATGAGGTGGATCGTAGACTATTGCAGCACTTGGGCCAAACCTCTTGACACCAGGAAAACACTCACGCAATTCTTTTGTGCACCCAGAAGCCTTTCAGCTGCAAGCCTCGGGCTACTTACGTCATTGTATAGAACTTTGACTATACCTAGATATTGTCTTCCAATTTCCCCAGTCCGAGCGGTAGCATCAACTACCAGCGGGATGGATACAGAGTATCTCTTCACCGCTGGTAGTCAACTTGCGTGCGACTCTTTCGAACTGATCATCGCGGAACGAATCCGCTACCAAATGACAACGCCGACGTTCGCCGTACTCGCACTACTTGCCATACGGCTGTTCATCGAAGCACAACTGTCGGTCCAAAGACGACGATGATTTTGTGCGTAAGTTCCTAGACTTCGGAAGAGTCCGTGTAGCCCCTCGGTCGGCCGTTGCGCGCAAGGTTCGATTCAGCCAAGTGAGCGACCTCACCGCCAAGTCAAGGCTCCGCTGGTCTTCCATGGAGAAGAAGAATGCTGTGTGCTTCCTTTGAGCATTACCAGGTTCGGCTATGATTATCTCAGCTGCGTATTGATTCTGAAGTAGCATGTTCTGCTCCGCTTGGACAAATCGGTCATTGGGCAGTCGTAAGGCTCTATCCTAGGTAAGTCAAGAGAAAGAGCAGGATAGTGGAAGGATGACGGAAAGATAGTGGTCGACGGTGCATACCTGTTCTAAGATTCTAATATTTACATTACTTTACTATGTCTTCAGGGTCGCTTATAAAAGGTGAACCGTATGTCCCCCTTTGTACGCTTTTTCCCAACCCCACAGATCCACAGCTATCGCTTCGGCTGATCCACACAATCTGACTAGAGGAAATTGGCACATCGATTTGAAAAAAAAAATTCGTCACGTATTAGCCATAGACGTTCTATATTGATTATTGAATGGGTGGTCGTGCTATCAAAACTTGTCCGATATAGTATAATGGCTAGTATATCTCGCTCTCAAGCTTGAGCGCCGAGAAGATCGGGGTAAGCAGCATCCACCACAAGAGACAGCCAAAATTGGTAGACTAACGTACCATCAAGGTTCGATCCCCCGTGTCGGAAGACACGATCATCTGTTTTTGCTCGCTGGAGGCGTCAAGCAGCACACCAACATTGTGATTCTCAACAGGCGCTTAAAGAAGCTCATGGAACAGGGAGCAGTTCTTTCTCGCGCGATCTCAATGATCGCGGTACCAAGTGGACCGAGTCTTCTGTGGTTGTTTCTTGTTGATAATGTGCTGCCTATTGATAGACGCACTTAGTTGTGACTATGCAGTGTTGCTGTGAAACAATAGCCAAATTGATGGCAAAAATAAGAATACCCGCAATCACGGAGTGTGACTCTAAACAGCGAACTCTAAACATGGACCCGAACGCCTTCCCCACTCAGCCTGTACAACAGGAAGCCCATGGGGATGAACGCCAGGTAGTGTTGTATCATACGTACTTCCCCGTCTCTGCCCACTTTGGAATTGAGCCTCATCCGACGACTTGCATCCTACAGCACAACCTTTTTGGCGTCTCTGGGATGGCTCTCATTCGGACAATAGGGGCATTTGAACCGAGCGCCTTTGGAGAGCTTGTCAAGTGACTCCTGTGCAATGACGTGGCCGCAGGGCATCATCATTGGGGGATTAGCATCAGTTGTCTGCTCCTTTGATACGGGGCAAACAAATATGGAGTGAAAGTGGTACTGTGTGGGAAGTGGGATTTCAACCTGGCAGAGTCAGCTTGAACGCCAAGGGCCAGTGTGGGTGACTCACCGGTAACTCGTTTTGCGTGGTCCACTCGGTCCGCTTTTCTTTCATGATGCTCTGCATCTTGAGTAAGTAGGGCAAGGCAATGGCGCCAGCGGTGGCCGCGATGAAAAGCGGCGAGTCGGCGCTCAGACCGAGCAAGGAGCAAAACTCGCGGTTGAACGAGTGTGCGACTTCCTCCCACGCCGAATCGTTGTAGAAGATGCGCCGATATGGCGAGTCCTCGATGTTCTGCCAGTAGGCCAGTGCGCCCATGAGCTCCTGGACCTCGCGGGTGTATCTCTTGGAGAAGCCACAGAGCTCATGCAAAGCGTACATGTGCGCACGGAGAGGGCCGTCAGGGTGATGGTCGCTGTAGGCCTTGTCCCCAGGTGCAATGAACAGACCAATGAATTGTAGACGGCATAGCTCAAATTCGAGGTTGCTGCCTCGTGATTCCAGAAGGTCGCTGCGGTCTTTGGCCCACGCTATGGCTGGCGCCAGGTTCTTCTCGTTGCGAAGCTCGTGCAGAATGTGGTACATGTCAGCAAACTGGCGCTGAAGCTTCTCCGAGTTGAAGGTCCCCTCGGCGAGATCCTTCTCCCACGACTCCCTGAGGTACGGGTTGGGGGTGTTGAGGGTGGGCTCGGGGTGCGGCGGGCGGCGGTTGGCTTCTTCTATGAAGGTCGAGGCCACGTCGAACTGGCCTTCGCGGAGCAGGTGCATGGCGATGGCGCGGTTGATGAGCGAGGGGTGCGACGAGAGGGCATCGTTCTCGGCGGAGGGCAGCGGCTTGTCTTTGAATTTCTGCGGCGGCAGTATCAGCGCACATGGTCGCGCAGCGTAGGGCGGGGGCGGGGCGCTACCTTGTCCAGCACCTTGCCATACTTGTTCAGGCCCGAGTAGATGGGCTTGAGGTCTTTCTGGGCCGTCTCGAGCGACTTCTTGACGGGGTCCTGGAGCTTGGCGAGGGTCAAGGGCGCGGCCTCGCCGGCGGCAATCTTGGCGCGAGCGGCCGTGAGCAGGTCAATCGTCTTCTGCACGTCGCTGATGCTGTTCGACAGGTTCGCGCTTGCCTCGAGCAGCTCGACTTGCTCGCGGAGGTCGTCCATGCTGCGGGGCGCGCTGGGCGGTGCTAGACGCTGGCGCTGGGCGAGCGAGCGTGGGGCGGAGAGGTGTAGCAGCAGACTGTGCGGCAGAGGGCTCCACTGTCGCCCATGGCCGTGGCAATCAGATCGGAACACAAATGGTGCTGCTGGCGTCGTGCACGACAGACATGCACCACGACCGAGCTCTCGCGATTGCACTATACTAGTGAGTTGCAGGGACAGGGATCGTACCAGCGGCATGACGTGGGGGAAGCTTCCGACGCCAACGGCCGTGCAGCTCCCAAACTGCACCCTCCGCAGCGAGCATCCAACTCGGCCATGTCGAGCACACAGCAGCCATCGCTCCCGGTCCTGTTGCGCGTCCCTGGCTGCAGAGCTGTGCGCGGGCAGCGCACACACACATCCATCCGCCCAGCACTGGCACCATGAGAAGCCGTCCTCGACGCATCCCCATCACAGCATCACCCTCCCAGGTCGTGCCGTAGCAGCACGTCGACACGGCCGCCATCATGGCCGCGGCCGTCCCTGTCTCCGCCCCGGTCCTGCGCACAGAGTCGGAGCAGAAGCTGCGCAGCAAGATGCCCCCGCTGCAAACGGCCGCCCTGTCGCGCTCCAGCACGGCTCGCTCGCGCCCACAGCCGCCCACCAAGGCCTCTACCACGGACGCGATGCAGACGCTGGGCGTCGCCGCAGCCGCAGCCGCATCGCCAGCCTCGCCGCCGGGCCACCAGCGCTTTGTGCTGACCGACATGGTCGCCGCTCGCTACCTCGAAGAAGACGCCAAGACCACCGTCCTCGCCCGCCGCCAGAGAATCGAGGGCTACGAGATCTACGTCGTCGAGCAATGGGCCTGCTCGCGCGCGCACCCCACCTTCCTCATCACCACCTACACCGGCAATCCTGCAGATGTCGTGCTCGCCACCGTCATCAGTGTCCCTGCCGACGAGGGGGAATGGTCGCCGCAGATGCGCCTGTACTTCACCTCACTGAGCGAGTACCATGCCCGTCGCCAGGAGACGGCCTATGGGACATTGATGATCACAAACCTAAGCGGCTTCCCCTCATCGTTGACCGTGATTCCCATTCCTGGCGGCGACATGAAAAAGTACCGCGAGATCTTCTTCGTCAACGAAAACCTCAAAAGACTGGGATGCTCTGGCCGTCTGGGCATCAAGCTCGCGCCACCCAGCAGTGCAACCGAAGCCAAGTTCCACCAGCTGTACCGCACGAGTGAAAAGATTCCCCTCAATGCATCCGTCATCGAGCTAGTCAAACTGTGCCAAGTTGCTCTCGTGCTATTCGGCAAGCTTGAGCCTGAGTACGCCGATGGATTGCTCTGTGACGTGACTGAGAAAGCCGTCAACGACTGGTGGATAGAATTTGGCGCCGAGTACTATACCGTAGAGCCGCACGACGGCATCCTAGGCCCTACGACAGTCGCCGGGTTGCTCGGGATGCTGATGGGCGCGCGCAACAGGCTAAGCGCGTGCAACGCGCCAGTCGCCAAGGACGTTTTTGATATTGAGAGCACAAAGCGAGGTATCGCGCACTTTCAAAAGTCACAGCATCTACCACGGTCACGCCGTCTAGACAGACAGACCATGGATAAGCTTCGTAGAGCCACAGCCAAGGCTGCTAGCAAGGAAGGATGGGCTGTCCCACGAGCCTTCAAATCTACCGTCGCTGAGCTAGGCGGTAAAGGTGGTGAAATGGTCATGGGCATGGTTGGGGCCGGCCAGAAGGACGGCATAGCCGAAGTTGAAACCGTCGATATCGATCAATTCATCGACCTCGTCCGTGGAGAACACGCCAAATGGCTTTGGCATGGTAAGCCCCGCAAATCGAACACCGTGGATATGTTCAATCGCCTACCTGGCGAAGAACGCTCCGTGTCTCCGGATATGCAAGACAAGAAGCCGCTTACGAGAGAGTCTACTCTCGACCAACACAGGCTGGTCAAGCGAGAGAACACGGCGGACAGCATCAAGACCACCGAGGTCTTCTCACCAGACGGCATTGAGAGGGACAAAGACAAAGACCCATTTTCGAAGCGTGCCGCCATCAAGGCTATCCCAGGTAGTGGGCTACGTCACATCAAGGACGCAGTCGGCCTTCGTACGCATGCGAGCAAGCTGTCTAGGGAAGAACATGGGCGCCATGGATTGCATCGGAGTAGGAACGATCTGCATGCGGCTCCCAGTGTAGAAACGAACGGTCATCGATCGGATTCTGATCAGGGGCGAGTCCAGAAGGAATACGATCACTCAGCCGATGCTCCCGCCCGAAGCGCATCAACAGGTATCGAAGCCTCGTTCACCAAGGTCTTGACGGAAACACCTCGAGATTCCGCAACTAACCTTACCCTTGACGCCCTGCCCAATAGCAGCCACGAAGCATCTGCACTGCGGGTTTCCGTCGCGGAGAGCGATACATCAACACAACCTCCTGCGCTCGAAGACTCCGTCGCAGGCTCTATATACCGTGGTGTCAAATTGAACGAGACACTTCCCACCGAGAAAGCTCATGAAATCCCAGCTCTGCTACGTCGTACATTTTCTGGCGATCAGCTCGACTTGAATCAAACACCACGGAATGAAGAGTGGTGGCCCCGCCATCTTTCATTCAGCATCGCAGAAGAGAACGTACTGAAGTGGCGGGGCATTGACCTCTCCGAGGCAGGTGACGTTGTGGATAATGAACTTGACTCTTCGTCTGCGACCCTAACTGCGAGACTGGCCATGCAGAAACTACAATCAGAGCAGCTCAAGCGCTTACATCATCATTTGGCGTTGTTGTCGAACAAGGATGAGACCTGGGTGAACGCTCGCCTCAACGACCTCCATGATCTCGAGGCCGCAGCCGACGCCGACATAGAGACCCTCGACTCAATCTACTACCCGCGGCTAGACACGTACCATATGCTGCGCGAGGATGCACACGCTATCATCACGAACAACCGATCTCAACTCACTGTAACACTTCGAGAGCTCGGGAACATGGGTGACAAGTTAGATTATGAGATCAGCGCTTTGAGGAGCAAAGTCGAAGACGTCGAAGATGCTCTCGGGGAGTTTGAGAAACAAATTCAGTTTGTGGAGAGCCGTGCCAATGAGCTGGAGAGAGTACTTGGAATAAAAGAAGGATGGTGGCACTGGCTGCTAAGGATCACTACAGGAATTGGCAGACCACCAGAAAAGTGACTTGAAGATGCAAGCTCCTGTATTGCGATGTATTCATGATACCCTTCTGCCTTGCGTACAACCTTTGTCGCAAGGTGTACTTAGTCATTGCGAATCTACATTCCCCAGAGTTGGTTCATTGTCCCGTGGGCCTCATGAAGCAGGTCAGCGTTCGGTCGCGCTATGTTCAATGAGTTCCTCAGAATCGTGCTGGAAATAATATCACAGTGATGACGAGAAGTGGCGGCTGGCCCCACATATTCCGGGGTCGGCACCACTTGTAGATCGTTAGTGGGCACCCCACATGGCATCTTACACACGACTTCGGCTATGGATTTATGACCGCAAGCTTATGCTGACGACGCTTCCTGTCACCGAGAATTCACAACTTTACAATACATCCAAACAGAATGACATTCGACGACCTCAAGGAGAAGATCACCCCTGCTGTAAGATTGCAACTCTGAACTTTCCAAGAGCTGTGAAGACTACTAGGCCCAACCCAAGGCTTCCATTGACAGCTTGCGTCGCGTGCTCGCGGCTGACTCTGTATAGCATCCAAGTCGGGAGTCGTCTCCGAATCGGGGCTCATCAGTTCCACAAGCAGAGGCAATTCCCAAGCCTTGCAAGCCCCTTCGCCAATGGCAGGAGGAGCAGAAAATCAACCGAAATGCACAAATCAAACTCACTAAACTTGTACATATGCGGTATCAACATCCTGATCTGGACCAAATCACGACATTTCTGCGAGACTTTGGTATGAGCGTTGCACAGAAAGCCGAGGGCAAGAGATGGTACAAAGGCTATGGCGAGGACCAGTATGTCTACTATGCGCAGCAAGGGGAGAAGAAATTTCTTGGGGGTACGTTCGAAGTCGAGAGCTTTGCGGAACTCGAAAAGGCATCCAAGGTAGATGGCGCAAGTGCTATTCAGGAGCTGGGTGACGCCCCCGGCGGCGGACATCTGATTACGCTCCATGATCCCGAAGGCTTTCCCATCAATTTGATTTATGGCCAAGAGAAGAAAGAGGCAGGCCCGTTCCCCGAAATCCTGACCACAAACTACGAGCACGAAAAGCCACGAATAGCTCGATTCCAGCGCTTCAAACCCGGCCCAGCCGCCGTCCATAAACTGGGGCACTATGGGCTTTGCGTACAGAACTTCGACGCAGTATTACAATGGTACACGCGCAATTTCACCATCGTTCCCACCGATTTCTTGTATGTCGACACACCTTCTGGTAAAAAGGACGTAGCCATTTTTGCGCACATCGATCTTGGACCGGGGTACACCGATCATCACACCATCTTCTTTAGCACAAACAAAACTACACATGTGCATCACTGCAGTTTTGAAGTACATGACTTCGACACGCAGAACCTCGGCCACGAATGGCTTGCGCAAAAAGGATACAAGAGCGTGTGGGGCGTTGGCAGGCACATACTAGGGAGTCAACTGTTTGACTATTGGTTTGATAGTACTGGCAACATGATTGAGCATTACGCGGACGGTGACCTGGTCAACGAGGATACGCCGGTGGGATGGGGGGAGGCTGGCGACGAATCTTTGGCAGTCTGGGGTGAGTATGCTTGTAAATGTTCAATGTATGGGTACTGACAATAAGAAGGTCCCGAAGTGCCAAAGTGGTTTCTGGATTGAGGTGTTAATGTACACAGGTCTGCTGGCTGAATCACCTGCTTCATTTCAGCGCAATGAAGATTGAGAAACGTTGAGAGTTCAGAAACAGTATATAGTGAGCAAACTGAACATGAGTAACGACCTTGAACAAACCTCTCACCGAGCCATCTCTCAACTAGGGAAAGACGAAGACGAAGTTCGTTGAGGGCGATATGATCAGATATATTCGAATATATGGACTCGCATCGACGGCGCAGACGATAAGATGCTTTCAAAGTGGACGCCCGAATCAGGATACACCATTCAACCATGCATCGAACCGGTAAAGTCCAGGGCTCGTAGTATCGGAGCGATGCCTAATCGCTTGACAATTGGAGCAGTCGAGCATTTTTGCGAGTAGACTGATCGGATTTACAATTCAAGTAACTCTTGCTTCTCCCGAATGTGATCGTCGATTCGCTCAGATTCTACCAGCTTGTTCAACCACGTCCCAAGTCTAAGTGCAGCCTTGCTGATCTGCAGCTCAACAATAGGAACTGCACCGAAGGCGTAGCCACTGGTCCCGAGGTCTGTTTCATTATGGATCTCACTATACACATAGTCGCAAGTCCATCTGTTGCTCTCTGTTGCCCAGCGGGAGGCACACTTTTCGGGCGTCGAGGGATCGCTACAAGCCAGCCACATGTAGGGTGCTTCGTAGAATTGATCCTTTCGGATGCGGGTCACAAGTCCAGTAAAGAACGGATCGATAGCTTGATTGGAAAAGGGCTTGCTTACGTTGGCGGCAAAGTATGGTATGTATCCGTCCCATACCTGTTATTGTCAGCCTCGAATTAACGGTGAATCCGCACATGCACTCACCGCGTGCAGTTCGGTGGACACATTCCCGAACTTGACCTTGTAGAAGTTCCCACCAGCTGCTCTGCCTGATGCATGCAATGGCTGGTTAATATCGCCCAAGAAGTGCGCAACCCACTTGAGCGCAAAGGAACATGTCAAGTTGGTACCTCCACTCAACGCTCCGCTCTTCACATGGCCTACGCACTCACGCAGTATCCCAGTCTGATTCGCGATAGCGCTGACAACGCAGCCTCCCTTCGCACAGTCGCTTGTGTAGTCGAGATGACAGCGTTGTGGTGCCCAATCATGTGTGTCTATCCAATGCCACTGGTACGAGAAGCGGCCCTCGGTCGTGTGGGCGTATGCATCGGCCCAGGCAGCGGCGCGCCCAACGGAGCCGTCATATTGAGGTTCGAGAATATCCGCAAGTACCGATGCAGTCTGAGGGGTAAAGAATGTCTCGGCCATGAAGCCGATTTGGTTGTGGACTGCAACGCGTCAACTATGCCATTGCGTTATTTCGAAGCAATTACCATCTGTGTTCCAGCACGCAGCAGTGGCGAAGAGGATAGCCCCGCATAGCGTAAGCTTAATCGACATACTTTCACGGCGTTCGTTCCTCGATCACATAAGGCACAGAGATGTGGTGTAGATGTTTGTCGGGCAAAGCCAACGGCCAACCTCGACAGTCGCTGTGGAAAGCGGGAGGCTGGGGCTCAGCTGGGGAACATGGCCGCCTCAATCAGGACTCGAGAGCTTCGAGCCAAAAGTTGACATAGCAGTCGCTCTGTTAGTTTCACAGCCCTGCGTTTCGCCATGCGCAACACTGTTCAAACTCCTCGCAGGCGTAGGCAGAGGTGTAATGGGATGACGTACATTCCGGGCTTAGCGCAGGTCGGACAGGGCTCATGTAGGTGGTAACGAGCCGCTCAACACCATCCTAATATCTGCCCCAACGCTCAGCATGGCCGTTCGAGTGAGCACCTCTCACTGAGTTTGAGCGATTACGAATTCCGGTGTGCATCATGATGACCATGCACGTTAAGAACCCCGCGTGACAAGGCTATGTTGTTTGATTCTATAGAAACACGCTTGATACCACGCGACGACGCGGTTGTGCCTCTTATGGTGTGCTCGAGACACGCTGCGTAGGTAAGACTTTGGCCTCGCTGTTCTCAACACAGCTCGAATCTACAGTTCCGAGCATTCAATCAGCTTTCCTATATTACGACTATCATCAGTGAAGGTCTTAAGCCCCAAGATATTCTAGGACATAGTCAACATTCATCCGTCGTCCATCTCCCCGTTTCGTTTGTGCTGTATCCACCAAGCGCATATGGACTTGGCTGGGGTGTGGTGTAGGTAACAAACGGGGCGAAGCTTGCGATGACGACGCCAGGCATCATTAGCGGCAGAAACTTATGACGGCCAATCACGATGACCGTGTCATGGGCGCGCATGTTACAAGTAAGTCGAGCATAGCAGGCTTGCGGGACGGCAGCATACACTACATAGCACAGCACTCGTCCTCTATTTTTCCAGTCCGCACCCCCATCTCCTGCTGATGTCGTGATCAACGTCACCAGCCGTCGCCTCCAATGTCCAGCTCGAACCGTCCCGCGCGGGAAAATGACGGGCCCCGCGACGAGGGCGAGGCCCCCCCACCAGCCGCAACACACCCACCAGAGTACGCGGAGCAGCAGCATGCACGCGTCGAGCCTCTTGCCGACGCGTCGCCCCATACCACGCAGCCAGACAACACGGCCGACAGTCGCAGTGAAGCACCTCCCAACACGCGCACGAAATCAGAGGCGTCTTCGTACATTGGCTCGTACCGCCCGTCCGATGCGCCTCGACACGCTCCACACGGCAGCGCCTCTGCAACCGCCCACGACGGCTTCGATGTGACCCAGCCGGGCCATGACGAGACAGCCAATCCCGACCACCCTCCGCCCGCGTACACTGAGCTGCCGGGCCAGCTCTCCAACGACGAGAACGGCCTGGGCACCAACGCAGTCGTCGCCGAGGATGGCCGTGTCAACATCCGCATCGACCAGAAGAGCCGCGCTCTCTCGCAGCTCATCCTCCCCCAGATCCAGCGGCAGCTCACCCAAGTCCAGCAGGATCCCGCCCCGCCGCCGCCCTATGTCCCGGAATTCCTCGGCGGCGCGCCAGGGCAAGACCCTCCGCCGCCGTTGAACGTGGTCATACAAGTGGTCGGGTCGCGGGGAGACGTGCAGCCGTTTGTCGCGCTGGGCAAGGTGCTGAAAGAGACGTACGGGCACCGAGTGCGCCTGGCCACACACCCAACCTTCAAGGACTTCGTCATCGAGAATGGGCTCGAGTTCTTCAGCATCGGCGGCGATCCTGCCGAGCTCATGGCCTTTATGGTCAAGAACCCTGGGCTGATGCCTGGCTTCGACACCCTACGAAGCGGCGACGTGGGCAAGAGGAGGAAAGGGATTGCTGAAATCCTGCGCGGCACATGGAGATCATGCATTGAGACTGGCAATGGGCTTGGCGTTGACCCTCTCAAGCAGACGGTCGAAGAGTGGATGGGCATCGAAGACCAGCTTCCCGAACAGCTGAAGAAGCCATTTGTAGCCGACGCCATCATCGCCAATCCTCCAGCATTTGGCCACATTCACTGCGCCGAGAAGTTGGGTATTCCACTGCATATGATGTTTACCATGCCCTGGTCGCCGACTCAGCAGTTTCCTCACCCGCTCGCCAACATTCAATCCTCCAATGCAGATGCAAGCATTACAAACTACATCTCCTACATCATGGTAGACATTCTTACCTGGCAGGGCCTCGGGGACGTCATTAATCGCTTCCGCAAAGAAAGCCTTCGCTTGGACCCCGTCAGTATTGTCTGGGCCCCAGCCATGTTAGCCCGCCTGAAAGTTCCCTTTACATATTGCTGGTCACCGGCACTCATCCCAAAGCCAAGGGATTGGAGCCATCACATATCTATTGCTGGTTTCTACTTTCTAGACCTGGCTCAAAATTACACGCCAGAACCAGCTCTTGCTGCATTCCTCGATGCTGGCGAGCCGCCAGTATATATTGGTTTCGGATCCATCGTTGTAGATGACCCAAACGCAATGACGGCTTTGATCTTTGATGCTGTCAAACGGACAAACAGACGCGCCCTAGTGTCAAAGGGCTGGGGAGGTCTCGGTGCAGACGAACTTGGTATCCCAGAAGGCGTCTTCATGCTTGGCAATTGTCCCCACGACTGGCTTTTCAAGCGTGTGTCAGCCGTCGTACACCACGGTGGTGCCGGCACAACAGCTGCAGGCATCGCAGCAGGTCGTCCCACCGTCGTGGTGCCTTTCTTTGGCGACCAACCATTCTGGGGCGCCATGGTCGCAAGAGCCGGTGCTGGCCCAGATCCTGTGCCCTACAAAGACCTAACCGCAGAGAAGCTCGCGGAGTCTATCAATAAAGCTCTTGAGCCACAATCACTCGAGCGCGCGCAAGAGCTTTGTAATAAGATCAAACAGGAGAACGGATCTCAAAAGGGCGCCCAGGCCTTTCACCAGATGCTCAAATATGACGAGCTTCGTTGTGCTGTCACTCCTACGAGACCTGCAGTTTGGCGCGTCAAGCGAACTCAAGTCAAACTGAGTGCACAGACAGCCACTGTTCTTGCACAGCAGGGAGAGTTGAACTTTTCCGAGCTCAAGCTGTAAGTACCTTATCAAAGAAAGCATGCAATGGAGTCACTGACACTTATAGATACCGACCCCGCGAGTATGTTATTGATGACGGCCCCATTGATCCATTCTCAGGTGCCGCTGGGGCTTTGATGGGCACGGCCACGTCGATGATGATGGGTGTTGCAGACATGCCTATTCAGACTTTGAAGCTCCTCAATATCCACCCCGACTCGAGAGGTTCCAAGAAAGGAAAAGATAAAGCCACCGGAGATGATACTACATCTACAGGAGAATCTTCTCGAACAGGACGACCAACTGCTCCACGAACTGCGACAAACAAGACTGAATACTCATCGAGGAGTACTAGCGGCACTCCGCCAGATGTTCAGTCCCAGAACATTCGGAATAATGAAGATAGCACAGCACTCGGTAGTCCTGATACCCCCGGCACACCCACACATCGATCTACATTCATGTCGCAAGCTTTTGCAGAGTCGGCCCAAGGGTCGAGGTCTTCGTCACGAGACCGTGGTCGACACTTGTCACCCCATGGCTGCGAAGTGGCCGATCGATTTACTCATCGTCGACGCGCTAGTTCGATATCCGCGACAGAACTGCGCTCCAATAGTGGCACTGCTTCGCCAGCGCCAGCAGCAGCAGCAGGCCCAGGGCTTGCCGAAAGCGTAGAAACTGCAGTTGACACTGGCAAAGGCTTGGCAAGAATCATTGGCGCGGGCTTCAAATCGCCAATGGACTTTTCATTGAATGTGGCCAAAGGATTTCACAATGTTCCAAAGCTGTACGGTGCAGAGGTACGACAAGTTGACAAGGTTACTGATTTCCAAAGTGGTCTGCGGACCGCTGCAAAGGTACGCTCGTCAAGGCTATGTCTGTTTACTATGCTGATGTGAACATTTAGGAATTCGGCTTTGGCCTGTACGATGGCATCACGGGCATCGTCACAGATCCATACAAGGGCGCCAAGAAAGAAGGCGCTGTTGGCTTTGTGAAAGGAGTTGGTCAAGGCATTTTCAGTGTTCCTTTCCGAGTCATGGGTGGTGCCTGGGCGGTGCCTGGGTACGCAATGAAAGGTCTCTACCAAGAGATGATCAAGAGCAAAGGTAAAAGTGTCCAGAACTACATAATAGCGGCGCGAATCGCTCAAGGTTACGATGAAGCCAATGGTCTTTCGACGCGTGAGCGAGACGATATTGTGAGTAGATGGAAATACGTCAAGGTTGGCCTCAAGAAGAAAAAGAACATCGGTGAAGACCAAATGGAATCCTTGCACTCTCTTGTCCAGGACAAGAGGGCTCGGAGGCAAGAGCGATGGGCAAGAGTCAACTCACACTTCAAGCGCCCAGAGGCTCAGCCGTCTTTTCCACCAGCGATGACCGAACATAGTAGCTACCAGGACCTCCCATTAAGTCACAGTACAAGCCATGGAAGTGCTGTAATTGAGCCAGGACCACGAGTACTTCCTGAGGGCCAACAACCGGCTTGGCGCCAACGGCACGCAGAAACATTCCCACGCCAGACTAGTGCTCAACCTAGCCAGTCTCAAACATCGCTTGAGGCTCAGCTCATTGCTGAAGAAGAAGCAGAACGACGCGAATTAGAAGCCGCGATTGCAGCATCCATTGCCCAAAACTCGCACGGGAATCCTGATGAGGATAAGCTGGTGGCGGATGCAATCCGTAGCTCCATCGCGGAATTAGATCGTACGCCCGCTGACGCAACCGCACAAGAAGAGCAAGACATTCTCAGGCGGGCCATGCAAGCAAGTCTTGATGAGGCCGGGAGGCGCGGCTGCTCAGAGGAAGAGCAGAAGCAATTAGAGGAAACCATCCGCCAGAGCTTACTTGACACAAGCCGACGACGCCAGCATGGCACTGATTCAGAGTGGGATTTGGACAACACTGAAGACGACGAGGAATTTCAACGCATCATTGCTGAGTCCAAAGAGGTCGCTCATTTGCACGAGAAGTATCCTGAGGAGTACAAGGCTATATCTGGCGCACAAGAAAGCGGAATCATGGGCGCCATCGCGGATGCCACAGGGGCAAATGGTACGCACGCTGCGGACGATGATGAAGAACTGAAGAAGGCACTTGAGCTGAGCGAGAAGGCGCACAAGGAGAGTATGGATAAACTGGAGAAGCAGAAAACAGAGGAAGACATTGTTATGGAATATGTTCGGAAGCAGAGCTTGCTGGAAGAAGAGCATAGACAGCGCGTCCTGCAAGGCAGGGACACGACCGGAGAGAGCAGTGGCTCTGGTACGGGGACGTGATGGTATGGTCTGCGAATGACCTTTGTGCTTCGAATGATACCCTGTGCGTCAATACGTATATTTCATGAATGGATGTTGGACTGTATTATGCTTCTGGACTTAGTGATTCGACCGCCGCCACACTCGCTATACGACGGGAGGATCGTCCGTGATAAAGAGCCGGTAAAAAGGCGCTTGGGGGTTTGTGTCCTGTCGAATCTGAATGATGGCGATAGGGAATCGAAATACGGACAGAAAGACTCAAGAGAGTGCTAAAAGACGTGCATCACGTCGAGCTGTACACGTCGGTGGGGCGTGGTCTGTAAAATACACTGCAGTTCTCTCATCTACGCGCCAGCTGATGGGCGCCTTGTGAAAGGCTGCGCCAACTCTTGAAATAGTTCCCCGCTAACCTACCAACTCAGCAAGCCACATTAGAGTCCAGGCGTGCACTGTAAGTGATAATTTCCAGTCGCCCTCAAAAGTCTTTTCGCAGTCTGCTTGCGACACGAAAACCGCCCACGACTTTCAGCCCGCAGCCCGACATATATCAGCAAAGATCAATGCCAGAACGCGCAAGAGCTGTCTTAGCCAAAAGGCACCGTGGGTAGTGGGACAATGATGCGACGGCTGCACTCTTTGCGGCCACCAGCATTCCTTCGCGGTTGTAATGGTGCGTTTCTCACGCCACAAAGGACCTAGAAACAATCCCAAAGTCTTGGTTCGGGCGGCCCGTATGCAGGCGCGCTCGCTCTTCAGCCTCACAACAAGTTACATGTGCGATGTTCCAGCTGACTGTAAACCAAGTACTCGTTCATGCTGTACAGATACGCTCGAAGTATGAAATTTCTGAAAGGTAGTTTTACACTCTGCATCAAGCTTGTATCCGAGCATGAAGAAGAAGGGGAAGTTAAGCTATGAAATCTATAACCCTGGGGCGAAATAAGCGACCTCGGGAAGCGGGTGCAAGCCACTGCAGTCTTAGTCTAGCTGCACCTCAGCGCCGCATCAGCTCTGCATGGCACTCCTACGGCTGAGCTGCGGCAGACCAGCCCTCTCCGTGGTTCGAAAATCACATATAATGCTAGACCCCGCAGCCCCTGTGTGATCAGCCTTATCAGCGTTGTCTCCACTGTAGCAGCCAGATACATCCTTCAGCATCGTACACAATCCAGCACTAGCTCAGTCTGGACCAAACCTCCATCGACTCTGTGCACAGCGAGACAACATGGCCAGTACCAACGGCACATTCAATGGAACCACTGAATCCACCGGTTCGGCAAGCGAGCAGGATGCCAAAGCTACGGAAATTCTAAAGATAATTGAGAGTTATGGACTCAATTACGAGCGGACAGGAACCTGGGAAGGATTTGCTACGTTTTTGCCAGTAGTCAAAGGACAAGTGAAGCGCAAGGAGTCCATCAAGATGCTGCTACCTGGCTTTCCCTTCAAATCCCCGAACAATAAGACAAAAGTCCTAGGCGTGCTGCCTGATCTTGGAGAGGAACTCGCGTTGAAACGACTTGATGGCATTGCAACAGCAATTGACGCCGTGTATGAACATGGCGTCGAGATACATATCACTTCGGACGGTCTAGTCTATAACGGTACACTCGAACGAGTCAAGAAAATCCCATGAAGTTGCTGCTAATCGATTCTAGACTTACTCGGTGTCACCGACGAAACTGTCTGGAATTTTGGCCAGGCAGTGCGCGAAATGGCCGACGCCAACGGATTGAAGCATCTGTCATTTCTGCGTCTCTGGGATCTCCTCGGTAACACTGGAGATTTCAAGTCGAAAGAATACTATCTTGCGCATGCAGAAGCGATCCGACAGGAGCTCAAACAGCGTTTCGGCGACGCGCAGTTTGAGGCCGACATGGCCAACAAGTCGACTGCTGACATGCACCTGACGCACACCAAATACCTCGAATTTCTGGAGCAAGATCTTCGGTACAACGAGAAGCATGTGGCGCTGTCCGAGGAGGACAAGAAAACCAACATGGCCAACACGGCGAAGGAGATGATGGGGCGATGGAAGGCCTTCTCAGCTGCTCTTGCATCGGTACCGACTGACTATGTCCGCTTATCCATTCACGATTCTGGGGGTAGCGACAAGCTATCCATGGCACTTATTCCGCAGCGTGAGAAGGGCGCACTTGGAGCAACGCCGTGGCATTCTACATTGGTGGTGGAGAGTGACGGCACGTTCACCCAGCTGCAACGATATAAGGTCGATCAGGACAAGTACGAGCTTGTAGAGAGGTATGAACGGCCATACTTTTGGCGCACGAAAGGCGGCCCACAGGAGGTAGAGACTGCGATGGGGCTATTAAAGCTATACTAAAGTAGTACTTAAGGTTACCTAAAAGAAGTAAATACAATTACTTTATAATCAGTCTCTTCAAAAAATTGTTATTACTATTACTAATTCTATCTATACTTGATAGAGCTAGATATTCTTAGTCCATTTAGGTCTACGCTGCTTAACCTTTTCCTTTATTGTATACCACCACAAAAACAGGATGACTATGAACGTAAGTCCACCCGACAAACTAAAGGCGATACTTGAGAAGTAGGAGAACCCGCCCTTTTTGGTAGGTGCGTGTTCTGGCATCGAAAAAATTGTTGCAATCGTGCTACACGGGACGAAAATAAAGCCCAACACGGTAAGCAGCTTGACGGCCTTGGTCTCGTCTAAAGACTCTTGCATCCCGGCCATGCTAGCCAGTCCCACAAACGATTCATTGAGAGTTTGCGTGCGAGTGCGTACATTACCGAGACGTCTTTGTATTTCAAGGAAATCTCTCGTGCACCCGGCCCATTGCTTTTGCAAAGCATTTGGAAGGCCCCTCCCAGCTGAGACATGCCAGACAAGTATGTCATCGACCATACCGCCGTACTCCGGCAGTCTGTGTGACCATGATTGCAGGACGGCGTACATGCCCTCCACGCTTGAGGTCTGATGTCTTTTGTGCTCCTTGACTTCCATACGAAGAATGGCGGTCTCGAGCTCGTTGAGATTAGACTCCAAATATCCAACCAGGATCATGTAGTTCGACGCGATGATCTTCTGCATGAAGAAGGTCGCCATGAGTGCTGTGTGCTCGAACGGCTTGAGAGCCTTATCAAGCTGGTCGCCGTAGTTGATCAAATAATAACACAAATCATCGAGAATAGATATCCGATTGGGGCAAATCTTTCTCTTCGCGATTGCTTTGCTAAATGGTATGAAGTCAAGGTAGCCACCTTGGTATAAGCATATGTCCATCGAGTTTTCTTCTGCTGCTGTTGAATTGCCGACAAGTATCGATCGCGGCTGCAGTGTTATGCCTTGGGGAGGTCTGGGGTTCAAGGAAACCGGCTCGAAAGGCAATGGTGGATCGACTAAGATCAAGCCTAGTGCAAGGGTCAGCCTTCTGAGATGAAATGTATGGCCTATGATTTACCATCCCATCCGCCACGATCGCGTCTAGACCAAAAGCTTGCCTTGCGATGCATGATTCCAACGCGATTGAGGTCCGTCGATTCGCCAGGCTGCCGTGCCACGTTAATATGTCGCATGTCGCTCGGGTTGCGCAAAGAGGTGGATTTAGGTGTGTTACCAAAGTAAAGCAGCTCGCAGTATTCCATGAAGAAACCACGCTTTGGATCGTGTAAAGACGCAAGCTTGGACGTATTTCCACCTTCATGTCGCTGCTCCCAGAGCGCGGTGCGTTGGTGCCGCGAGAAGAAAGCCGGATCGATGTCGAAGTATGTCCCAAAGATCTCCACAAATTCCGGGTTCGTTCCTTCCAGGATGTACAACCGGCGTGTTGGGGCGGTGCCTGCAACGTCTTTAAAATGATCATTCAACCCTGAGGCGGTCGACAATTCCGCATCGCGAGCGCTAGTACAGCTATCACACAACGAACTTTCATTGAATGTCAAAATTCTGACGCGACTGGGTCGATGGAAGTTGTCTGACTTATTCTTTGGGATCTTCCAGTCCTTCCACGTCAGGTTGGGGTTGTTCTGCAGATGCTCCTCGATGGCGATGCGGTATTTATCACCATGAGCAAGGTGTCGGCCAGCATCGTTTAACGACGGACTTAGGAGATCGTGGGTATGCGTCGCTTGAAAAGCTGGAAAACATCTACGTTTCCGGGATCTTTGCGAGGAGGCTGTGAAAATCTGTTGTCGTGCGTCTGAACTGCTAGAGGTAGGCTGATCTCGCGTCGCCTGTTCCAAGGTTGGCGATACAGGCTTTGTATCTGGATTCAATCCCTCTATAATGCTTTTAGACATCCTTTCGAGCCGTTAGTGTTTGCTTTCACGATCCTAGGGGCTCCTGCCGTGGGTCCTGAGCGTGTGGGTCGGAAGAGGCTGGCGCGACAGGAAGCACCAGAGGACACCCGGCCCCCAAGGTTTTGTTTTTTCTCAGCAGTGCATGTGTGCAATGCGTCCATTGGGCTAGAACTAGTAAAGCAGATCAGGCTGAAACTATGCAGCAATATTCGGAGTACGCCGAAGGTGCAGCTGCGATAACGTGTCTTGTGCGCACGATTAACTCCTCGCACGTTATTTGCGCGTAAAAATTACTAATGCTATTAATAGAAGTAACATATATT